>OZ012739.1:403338795-403343795 GCA_963859935.3 Lathyrus sativus | reverse complement strand
TATTCGTGTTTGTGTGTGTGCGCGCGCACGTGCGTGTGTGTGTGCGTATGCGTGTGCGCACGCGAGTGTTTGTATGTGTGAGCATGTGTGCGCGCGTATTCGTATGTTTGTGTGTGTGTGTGTGTATGTATGTGTGAGAGAGTGTACCCACGCGCGCGCGTGTGTGGGTGTGTGCGCGTGTGTGTCTGTGTTTGTTTGTGTGTGCGTGCGCGTATATGTGCGTGTGCGAGAGTGTACGCATGCATGCGCATGTGTCTGTGTGTGTTTTTGGGCACGCACGCAAGGGTGCATGCGTGTGTGCGTGCGTGTGTGCTCGTGTGTGTGTGTGTGCGCACGCACGCGCGCGTGTTCTTGTTTGTGTGCGTGTGCACGCGCACCTGCGTGTGTTTTTGTGTGTGTGCATCCGCGCGCGTGCTTGTGTGTGTGTGTTTGTGTGTGTGTGTGTGGGAGAGAGTATGCGCACGCGTGTGTGTTTGTTTGTGTATGTGTGTGTGTGAGCGTGCACGCGTGTTTGTAAGTTTGTGTATACGCGTGTTTGTGTGCACGTGAGTACGTGTGTGCGTGTGCACGCGTGTGTGCACGCACGTGTGTGTGTATGTGCGTTTGCGTGCGTTTGTGTGTGCGTGTGTGTGTGTGTATGCCTGTGTGTGCGCGCGCGTGTGTGTATGCGTGTGCGTGTGTGTATGTGTATGTGAGCGTGTGTGTGTGTGCGCGTGTGTGTGTGCGCGCGCGTGTTTGTGTGTGTGTGTGTGTGTGAATGTGTGTGCGAGCGACGTGCGTTAGTGCATGCGTGCATGCGTGTGTGTGCATGTGCATGTGCGCGCTCACGCGGTTTTGTGTGTGGGTATGCGCTTGCGCGCGTGTGTGTAGAAGTGCACGCGCGTACACATGTGTTTGTGTGTGCGTGTGTGTGTGTGTGTGGGTGCGTGTGTGTGTGAGTGCGTGTGTGTACGTGTGTTTGCACACGCGTTTGTGTGACTGCACGCGCACGCGCGCTTGTATGTGTGTGTGTGTGTGTGTGTGTGTGTGTGTGTGTGTGTGTGTGAGCGTGTGCGCGCGCATGTGTATGCGTGTGTGTGTGTGTGAGTGTGAGTGTGTGTGTGTGTGTGCACGCACGCGCGTGTGTGTATACGGGTGCGTGTGGGTGCGCGCGAGCCTGCGTATGTGTGTGTATGTGCTTGAGCATGCGTGTGCGTATAAATGTCGGCGCATGCGCGCGCGCGCGTGTTTGGCTGTGCGCGCACGTGTGTGTGTCTGCGTATGCGTGTCTGTGTGTGTGTGTCTGTGTGTGGGTGAGTGCGTGCATGTGTGTGTCTGAGGGTGCGTGTGCGTGTGTCTGCGCGCGCGTATGTGTGTGTGAGAGATAGAGTGTGCATGCACGTGTGTGTGTGTGCGTGTGTTTGCGCGCGTGTGTGAGTGTGTGTATCTGTGTGTGTTTGCGTGTGAGCGTGCGTGCGTGACCGTGTGTCTGCGTGCGTGCACAAGTGTGTGTGTGTGTGTGCGTGTAGCTGTGTGTGTTGATGCGTGCGTTCGTGAGTGCGTGTGTGTGTATGTGGGTGTGTGCGGGCATGTGTGTGTGTGTGTGCGCATTTGCGTGTGTGTGTGTGTGTGTGCGCGAGAGAGACAGAGAGAGAGAGAGAGAGAGAGAGAGAGAGAGAGAGAAAGTGTGCGCACGCGTGTGTATGTATCTGTGTGTGTGCGCGTGTGTCTGTGTGTGTACACGCGCGCATGTGTGTGCCTGTGAGTATATGCGTGTGTGTGTGTGTGCGTGCGTACGTGCATGTGGGTGTGTGGGTACGTGCGCATGCGTGTGTGTGTCTGTAAGCGCATTTGCACGTACGTGCATGTGTTTGTGTGCGCACATATGTTTGTGTGTGTGTGAGTGTGTGTGTGTGAGAGAGTGTGTGAGCGCACATGCGTGTGTGTTTGTGCGTGCGTGGGTGTGTGTGTGTGCACACACGTTAATTTGTGCGCACGCGCGCGTTCGCTTGTCTGTGTGTGTGTGTGTGTTTGTGTGTATGCGTGCATGTGCGTGTCTGTGTGTGTGTGCGTGCATGTGTGTGTTTGTGGGTGCGTGCACATTCGTGCGTTTGTGCGTGTGTGTGTCTGCGCGTGTGTGTGTCTGTGTGTGTACACGCGCGCGTGTGTGTACCTGTGAGTGTATGCGTGTGTGTGTTTGTGTGCGTGCATGCATGCGTGCGTGCATGTGTGTGTGTGGGTACGTGCGCATGCGTGTTTGTATGTAGGCGGGTTCGCACGCGCGCGCGCATTTGTTTCTTTGCGCGCACATGTTTGTGTGTGTGTGTGAGTGTGTGCGAGAGAGAGAGTGTGTGAGTGCACATGCGTGTGTGTTTGTGTGTGTGTGTGTGTGTTTATGCACGCGCGTTTGTGTATGCGCGCGTGTGTGTGTGTCTGTCTGTACGTGTGCGTGTGTATGTTTGTGCACGCACGTGTGTGTGTGTGTGTGTATGCGCACGTGCGTGCGTTTTCATGTGTATGTGTTTGTATGTGTGCGTGTGTGTGTGAGCGTGTGTCCGCGCGCGCGTGCATGTACGCTTGCGCGCGTGTGTGTGTGCACATGCATGTGGGTGTGCACGCGCGCGCGTGTGTGTGTGCGTGTGTGTGTGCGTGTGTATGTGTGCGTGTATATGTGTGTACGCACGCGCGCACATGTGGGTGTGTGTGCACACGCACGCGCGTTTGCTAATGTGTGCGCACGCGCGCGCGTTTGCGTGTTTGTGTGAGAGTTTGTGCACGCGCGTGTGTGTGTTTGCATGTGTGTGTGTGTGTGTGCATGTGCGTGTCTGTGTGAATGTGCGTGCACGCGCGTGTGTGTGTTTGCATGTGTGTGTGTGTGCATGTGCGTGTCTGTATGAATGTGCGTGCACGCGCGTGTGATTGTTTGCGCCTGTGTGTGTGTGTGCACGCGCATTTGTGTATGTGTGTGTGTGTGTGTGCACACGCGTGTGTGTGTATGTGTATGTGTGTATGCGCGGACGTGTGTGTATGTTTGAGCGCGCGCGCGCGTGTGTCTGTGTTTTTATGGTGTTTGTGTGTGTGCGTGCGTGCGTGTGTGTGTGTGTGCCTGTGTGAATTTGTGTGCTTGCATGTGCGCGTGTGATTGCGCGCGTGTGTGTGTGTGAGAGAGAGAGAGAGAGAGACAGAGTGCGTACGCATGTGTGTGTGTGCGTGCGTGTGTGCGTGTGTGCGTGTGTGTGTGTGCACGAGCGTGTGAGTAAACGCGCGTGTGTGTATGCGTGTGTGTGCGTGTGTGTGTGTGAGAGAGAGTGTGCGCACACGCGTGTGGGTGTATATGTGTGTGTATGTGTGCGCGTGTGTGTGTGTGTGTGTGCACACACGCATTTGTGTGTTCGTGTGTATGTTAATATGCACGCGCGTGTGGGTGTGCACGCGTGTGTGTGTGTCCGCACGCGCGTGAGGGTGTAAGCGCGCGCTTGTGTACGCACGCGCGTGAGGGTGTAAGCGCACGCTTGTGTGTGTATATGCACACGTGTGTGGGTGTGCGCATGTGTATATGCACACGCGTGTGGATGTGCACACGTGTGTGTGTGTGTGCGTGCGTGCGTGTCTATGTGATCGTGTATGTGTGTTTACGCACATGCGCGCGCGCGTGTGTTTGTGCCCACGCGCGCGTGTTCGTGTTTATGAGAGAGTATGCGCACGCGCATGTGTGTGTGTTTGTGTGTGTATGTGTGTGCGCGTGTGTGTGTGTGTCTGTGTGAAAGCGTGTGTGAGAGAGAGAAAGAGAGAGGGTGTGCGCACACACGTGTGTGTGCTAGTGCGCGCACGCGTGTGTGTATCTGTGTATATGCGCGAGCGTGTGAGTGCACGCGCGTGTGTGTGCGTGTGTGAGAGAAAGTGCGCACATACGCGTGTGGGAGCGTACGTGTGTGTGTGCACGCGCATATGATTGTGTGTGTGTGTACGCGCGTTTGTGTGTGTGTGTGTGTGCACACGTGTTTGTGTGTATGTGTGTGTGTGCGTGCGCGTGTATAGGTCTGCGTGTGTGTGTGCGTGTGTGTGTGTGTATGTGTGTGTGCGTGGACGTGTGTGTGTGTGTGTCTGTGTGCACGCGCGCTCACCTTTTCGTGTGTGTGTGTGTGTGTATGCGCCCGCACGTGTGTGTGTGTGCGCGCATGTGTGCGTTCGTGTGTGTGAATGAGCGCACGCGCGCGTTTGTTTGAGAGTAGGCGCACACGCGCGTGTGTGTGTATTTGCGTGTGTATGTGTGCGTGCGCATTTGTGTGTGCCTGTGTGAATTTATGTGCGTGCGTGTGCGCGCGCGCGCTTTCCTGTGTGTGTGTGTGTGAGAGAGAGAGAGAGAGAGTTTGCACGCGTGTGTGTGTGCGTGTGTGTGTGTGTGCGCACGAGCGTGTGAGTGAACGCGCGTGTGTGTATGCGTGTGTGTGTGTGCGTGTGTGTGTGTGTGAGAGAGTGTGCGCACACGCGTGTGGGTGTATGCGTGTATGTGTGTGTGTGCACGCACGTGTGGGTGTTTGTGTGCACGCGCGTTTGTTTGTGCGTTTGTGTGTGTGTGTGCGTACGAGCGTGCGTGCGTGTGTGATAGAGAGTGCGCGAACACGCGTGTGGGAGTGTGCGCGTGCATGTATGTAAGTGCACCTGCGTGTGTGTGTGTGTGCGCGTGTGTGTGTGAGAGAGTGCACGCACACGCGTGTGGGAGTGTGTGTGTGTGTGTTCGTTTGTGGGCACACGCGTTTGTGTGTGTGTGTGTGCGCGTGTGTGTGTCGGTGCGTGTGCATGCGTGCGTGCGTGTGTTTGTGTATGTGTGTGTGCGTGGACGCGTGTGTGTGTGTCTGTGCGCACGCGCGCGCGGGTTTTCGTGTATGTGTGTGTGTGTGCACGTGTGCGTGTGTGTGCAGGCGCGCATGTGTGTGTGTGTGCGCGTGCGTGCCTGCGTGTGTATGTTGGCGTGAGCGCGCGCACATGTATGAGTGCGCATGTGCGTGTGTGTGTGTGTG
>OZ012739.1:403318795-403333795 GCA_963859935.3 Lathyrus sativus | reverse complement strand
GCATGCGTGTGTGTGTAAGCGCGTATGCACGCGCGCGCATGTGGTTTTGTGCACGCACGTGTTTGTGTGTGTGTGCGTGTGTGAGAGTGTGTGTGAGCACACACGCGTGTGTGTTTGTGCGTGTGTGTGTGTGTGTGTGTATGTAAGTGTGTGAGTGGGTGTGAGCATGTGTGTATGCGTGTACACGCGCGCGCGTGTGTGTGCGCAAGTGTGTGAAAGTGTGTGAACTCGTGCGCGCGCATTTGTTTGTGCGTGTGCGTGTGATGTGTGTGTGTGTGTATGTGCGCCCACGTGTGCGCACGTGTGTGTGTGTGTGTGTGTGAGAGAGAGAGAGAGAGAGAGTGCGCACGTGTGTATGTGTGTGTGTGTTTCTGTGCGTGTGTGTGTGTATGTGTGTGTGTGAGCGTACGCGCGTGTGTACTTGTGTGAGCATACGCGCGCGCGTTTGTGTGTAAGCACGCGCGCATGTGTGCGTGTGTGTTTGTGTGTGGGTGTGCGCACGTGTGTGTGTGTGAGAGAGAGAGATTATACGCAAGCGTGTGTGCGTGTGCGTGTGTGTGCGTGGGTGTGTGTGTGTATGTGTGTGTGTATGTGCACATGTGTATGTGTGTGCGTGTGTGTATGTGTGTGCGTGTGTGTGTGTGAGAGAGAGAGAGTGTGCACACGCGCGTTTGTTTGAGAGCGTGTATGCGCGTGAGCGTGTGTGTGTGTGTGTGTAAGTGTGTGAGTGGGTGTGCGTATGTGTGCGTGTGTGTATGTGCCCGTGTGTGTGTGTGCGTGTGTGTGTACGTGTGTGAGAGAGAGAGAGTGTGCGCACACGCATGTGGATGTGGGCACGCGCGCGTGTGTTTGTGTGTGTGTGTGTGCACGCGCGTTTGTTTGTGTTTTTGTGCGCGTGTACGTGGGTCTGTGTGTGTGTGTTCGTGCGTGCGTGCGTGCGTGCGTGTGTGTGTAAGTGTGTGAATGGGTGTGAGCATGTGTGTGTGCGTGTGCACGCGCGCGTGTGTTTGTGTGCGCAAGTATGTGAAAGTGTGTAAACTCGTGCGCGCGCGTTTATTTGTGCGTGTGCGTGTGATGTGTGTGTGTATGTGCGCGCACGTGTGTGTGTGTGTGTGTGTGAGAGAGAGAGAGAGAGAGTGTGCGCACGTGTGTATGTGTGTGTGTGTGTTTTTGTGTGTGTGCGTGTGTGTCTGTGTATGCACGTGTGTGTGTATATGTGCACGCACGTGTTTGTGTGTGTGCGTGTGTGCGTGTGTGTGCATGCTCGCACGTGTGTGTGTGCCTGTGTGTGTTCGAGTGTACGCACACGTGCGTGCATGCGTATCTGCGTGCGTGTGTGTGCTTGAGTGGGCGCACACGTGTGTGAGTGCGTGTGTGTGCGTGTTACTGTGTGTGGGTGAGTGCGTGCATGCGTCAGTGCGTGTGTGTGTGTGTTTGCCCACATGCACGCGTGTGCGTGTGTGTGTATGCGCATGTGCGTGTGTGTGTGTGTGAGAGAGAGAGAGAGAGAGAGAGAGAAAGTATGTGCACGCGTGTATATATATGTGTGCGTGTGCGTCTGTGTGTGTACACGCACGCGCGTGTGTGCCCGTAAGTGTATGTGCATGCGTCCATGTGTGTGTGTGTGGGTGTGTGCGCATGCGTGTGTGTGTAAGCGCGTATGCACGCGCGGGTGCATGGGTGTGTGCGTGTGTGTGTGTGTGCGTCTGTGTGAATGTGTGTGCGAGCGGCGTGCGTTAGCGCATGCGTGTGTGCGGGTGCGTGTGTGTGTGCGTGTGCGCACGCACGCGGTTTTGTGTGTGGATATGCGCTTGCGCGCGTGTGTGTATGCGGGCATGCGCGCGTGTGTGTAGAAGCGCACGCGCGCACATATGTGTTTTTTGTATGTGTGCGTGCGTGTGTGTGGGTGGGTGGGTGCGTGAGTGCGTGTGTGTATATGTGTGTGCGCACGCGTTTGTATGCCTGCACGCGCACGCGCGCTTGTATGTGTGTGTGTGTGTGTGTGAGTGTGTGGGCATGCGTGTGTATGTGTGTGTGGGTGTGCGTGTGAGTGTGTGTGTGTGTGTGTGCACGCACGTGTGTGTGTGTGTATACAGGTGCGTATGGGTACGTTCGAGCGTGCATATGTGTGTGTATGTGCTTGTGCATGCGTGTGTGTGTGTAAATGTCGGCGCACGCGCGCGCGTGTGTTTTGGTGTCTGCTCACGTGTGTGTGTGTGTGTGTGTACGTATGTGTGTGAGTGTCTGAGGGCGTGTCTGTGTGTGTGCACGCGCGTATGTGTGTGTGAGAGATAGAGTGTGCACACACGTGTGTGTGTGTGGGTGTGTGCGCGCGGGCGTTTGTGTGTGTGTGTGTGTATCTGTGTGTGTTTGCGTGTGAGCGTGCGTGCGTGCCCGCGTGTCTGCGTGTGTGTGTGTGTGTGCACGTAACTGTGTGTGTGGATGCGTGCGTGCGTGAGTGCGTGTGTGTGTGAATGTGTGTGCGCGCGCGTACGTGTTTGTGTGTGCGCATGTGCGTGTCTGTGTGTGTGTGTGTGTGCGAGAGAGAGAGAGAGAGAGAGAGAGAGAAAGTGTGTGCACGCATGTGTATGTGTGTGTGTGTGCGCGTGTGTCTGTGTGTGTACATGCCTATGAGTGTATGCGTGTGTGTGTGTGTGCGTGCGTGCGTGCATGTGGGTTTGTGGGTGCGTGCGCATGCGTGTGTGTCTGTAAACACGTTAGCACGCGCGCGGATGTGTTTGTGTGCGCGCACGTGTGTGTGTGTGTGTGTGTGTGTGTGTGTGTGTGAATGTGTGTGAGAGAGAGTGTGTGAGCGCACACGCGTGGGTGTTTGTGTGTGTGTGTGCGTGCGTGTGTGTGTGCACACACGTTAAAGTGTGCGCACGCACGCGCGTGTCTGTTTGTGTGCGTGTGTGTGTGTCTATGCGTGTGCGTGTGTGTGTGTGTGTATGTGTGTGTGTGAGAGAGAGAGAGAGAGATGGAGAGTGTGCATGTGTGTATGTGTGTGTGTGTGTTTTTGTGCGTGTGCGTGTGTGTCTGTGTGTGCATGCGTGTGTGTACGTGTGCATGCGCGCGTGTGTTTGTGTGTGCGTGCTCGCACGTGTGTGTGTGTGTGTGTGTTTGTGTGTGTTCGAGTGTACGCACACGTGCGTGCGTGCGTGTCTGCGTGCGTGTGTGTGCTTGTGTGGGCGCACACGTGTGTGGGTGTGTTTGTGGGCGTGTTACTGTGTGTGGGTGAGTGTGTGTGTGTGTGTGTTTGCCCACACGCACGCGTGTGCGTGTGCGTGTATGCGCATGTGTGTGTGTGTGTGTGTGTGTGTGTGTGTGTGTGAGAGAGAGAGAAAGTATGCGCACGCGTGTATATGTGTGTGTGTGTGTGTGTGTGTACGCGCGTGCGTCTGTGTGTGTGCCTGTGCGTCTGTGTGTGTACACACGCGCGTGTGTGCCTGTGAGTGTATGTGTGTGCGTCCATGTGTGTGTGTGGGTGTGTGCGCATGCGTGTGTGTAAGCACGTATGCACGCGCGCGCATGTGGTTTTGTGCGTGCACGCACGTGTTTGTGTGTGTGTGTGTGTGTGTGAGCGCACACACGTGTGTTTTTGTGCGTGCGCGCGCGTGTGTGTGTGGGGGTGCACGCGCGTTCGTGTATGTGTGTGTGTGTGTGTGTGTGTGTGTTTGTGAGAGTGTGAGCATGTGTGTGTGTGTGCGTGTGTTCACGTGCACGTGTGCGTGTGCATGTGTCTGTGTGTGTTCTTGGGCACGCGCGGGTGCATGCTTGTGTGCGTGCGTGTGTTGGTGTTCGCACGCACGCGCGCGAGTTCGTGTCTGTGTGTGTGTGTGCGTGCACACGCGCGCGTGTGTTCCTGTTTGTGTATGTGAGCACGCGCACTTGCGTGTGTTTGTGTGTGTGTGCGTCCGTGCGCGCGCGTGTGTGTGTGTGTGTGTGTGAGAGAGAGAGAGAGAGAGTGTGCGCACGTGTGTGTGTTTGTGTGTGTGTCTATATGAGTGAGCGCGCGCGTTTGTTTAAGTGTGTGCACACGCGTGTTTGTGTGCACGTGTGTGTGCACACACGTGTGTGTGTGTATGTTCGCGTGCATGCGTTTGTGTGTGCGTGTGGGTGTGTGTGAGCGCACACGCGTGTGTGTGTGTGCGTGTGTGTGTGTGTGTATGTAGATGCGAGCGTGTGTGTGTGCGTGTGTGGGAATGTGTGTGCGAGCGACGTGCGTTAGTGCATGCGTGTGTGCGTGTGTGTGTGTGTGTGTGTGCGCGCACGCACGCGGTTTTCTGTGTGGATATGCGCTTGCGCGTGTGTGTGAATGCGGGCACGCGCGCGCGTGTGTGTATGTGTGTAGAAGCTCACGCGCGCACACATGTGTTTTTGTGTGTGTGCGTGTGTGTGTGTGTGTGTGCGTGTGTGTATGTGGGTGCGTGTGTGCGTGAGTGCGTGTGTGTATGTGTGTGTGCGCACACGTTTGTAAGTCTGCACGCGCATGCGCGTTTGTATGTATGTGTGTGTGTGAGTGTGTGCGCACGCGTGTGTATGTGTGTGTGGGTGTGCATGTGAGTGTGTGTGTGTGTATGCGGGTGCGTGTGGGTCCGTGCGAGCGTGCATATGTGTGTGTATGTGCTTGCGCATGCGTGTGTGTGTAACTGTCGGAGCACGCGCGCGCGCGCGTGTATTTTGATGTGCGCGCACGTGTGTGTGTGTGTGTGTGCCTATGCGTGTGAGTGTATGTGTGTGTCTGTGTGTGGGCGAATGCGTGCGTGCATGAGTGTCTGAGGGTGTGTGTGTGTGTGTGCGCGTATGTTTGTGTGAGAGATAGAGTGTGCACGCACGTGTGTGTGGGTGTGCGCGCGTTTGTGTGTGTGTGTGCGCTCACGCGCACGTGTGTGTGTGTGTATCTGTGTGTGTTTGCATGTGAGCGTGTGAGCATGCATGCGTGCCCGCGCGCGCGTGTGTGTGGGCGCGTAACTGTGTACGTGGATGCGTGCGTGCGTGCGTGTGTGTATGTATGTGCGTGTGCGCGCGCACGTGTATGTGTGTATGCGCGCATGTGCGTGTGTGTGTGTGTGTGCGAGAGAGAGAGAGAGAGAGAGAGAAAGTGTGCGCACGCATGTGTATGTGTGTGTGCGCGTGTGTCTGTGTGTGTACATGCCTGTGAGTGTATGTGTGTGTGTGTGTGTGTGGATGCGTACGTGCATGTGGGTGTGTGAGTGCGTGCGCATGCGTGTGTGTGCGTGAGCACGCACGCGTGTGTGTTTGTGTGTGTGTGAGAGAGTGTGTGTGAGTGCACACGCGTCTGCACGCGCGCGCATGTGTTTGTCTGCGCGCACGTGTTTGTGTGTGTGTGTGTGAATGTGTGTGAGAGAGTGTGTGTGAGTGCACATGCGTGTGTGTTTGTGCATGTGTGTGCGCGCACGCGCGTTAATATGTGAGCACGCGCGCGCGCATTTGTGTGTCTACGCGTGTGCGCGCGCGTGTGTAAGTATATGCGCGCACGTGTGTGTGCGCGTGCGTGCACGCGCGCGCATTTTCCTGTGTATGTGTGCGCGCACGCGCGCGCATTTTCGTGTGTATGTGTGTGCGCACGTGTGTGTGTGTGTGTGTGTGTGTGAGAGAGAGAGAGAGAGAGTGTGAGCACGCGTGCATGTGTACGTGTGTTTGTGTGTGCGTGTGTATCTGCGTGTACACGCGCGTGATTTTATGCACGCGAGTGCGTGTGTGCGTCTGTGTGAGTGTGTATGTGTGCGTGCGTGTGTGTGTGTGTCTGTGTGAGTGTGTGTCTGTCTGTGCACGTGTGTGTGTGTGTGTGCGCATGTGCGCATGTGTGTGTGCGCACGCGTCTGTGTGTGTGTGTGTGCGTGTGTGCGTGTGTATTCATGTGTGTGTGTGCACGTGCGTGTGCGTGTGCCTGCATGTGCGTGTGCGTGTGCGCGTTTACGCGTTTTTGTGTGTAGGTAAACGCGTGCGCGTGTGTGTGAGGAAGCGCACTCACGCACACATGTGTTTGTGTGTGCATGTGTGCGTGTGTGTGTGTGTGAGAGCGTGCGTGCGTGTGTGTGTGTGTGTTTTTGTGAGTGTATGCGTGTGTGTGCGTGAGCACGCGCGCGTGTGTGTGTGTACATGCACGCGCGCGTGTGTGTGTTTGTGTGTGGGAGACAGAGAGAGAGAGAGATTGTGCGCAAGCATGTGTGCATGTGCGTGTGTATGTATGCGTATGTGTATGTGCACGTGTGTGTGTGTGTGAGAGAGAGAGTGTGCGCACGCTCATGTGTGTGTGTGCACGCGCATTTGTGTGTGAGCGTGTGTGCGCGTGAGTGTGTTTCTGTGTGTGTGTGTGTGAGTGTGTGCGTGAGTGTCTGTGTAAGTGTGTGAGTGGGTGTGCGCACGTGTGCGTGTGTGTATGTGCACGTGTGTGCGTGTGTGTACATGTGTGTGTACGTGTGTGTGAGAGAGAGAGTGTGCATACACGCATGTGGATGAATGTGCGCGCGCGCGTGTTTGTGTGTGTGTGTGTGTGTGCACGCGCGTTTGTGTGTGTTTGTGTGCGCGTGTACGTGGATCTGTGTGTGTGTGCGTGCGTGCATGCGTGCGTGTGTGTAAGTGTGTGAGTGGCAGTGAGCACGTGTGTGTGTGTGTGTGTTTTTGTGCGTGTGTGTGTGTGTGTCTGTATGCGCACACGTGTGTGTATGTGTGTGTGCGTGTGTGTGTGTGTGTGTGCTCGCATGTGTGTGTGTATGTTTGTGTGTGTTCGAGTGTACGCACACGTGCGTGCGTGTTTGTGTGCGTGTGTGTATGCGTGTGGGCGCACACGTGTGTGAGTGTGTGTGTGTGTGCGTGTTACTGTGTGTGTGGGTGCGTGCGTACGTACATGAGTGTGTGTGTGTGTGTATGCGCGCACGCGTGTGTGTCTTTGCCTGCACGCACGCGCGCGTGTGTGTGTGTGTGTGTGTGTGTGTGTGTGTGTGTGGGCGCGCATGTGCGTGTCTGTGCGTGTGTTTGTGTGCGCATGTGCGTGTCTGTGTGTGTGTGTATGTGTGTGTGTGAGAGAGAGAGAGAAAGTATGTGCACGCGTGTATATGTGTGTGCGTGTGTGCGCGCGTGTGTCTGTGTGTGTACACGCGCGCCTGTGTGTGCCTGTGAGTGTATGTGCGCGGGTCCATGTGTATGTGTGGGTGCGTGCGCATGCGTGTGTGTGTAAGCGCGTATGCACGCGCGCGCATGTGGTTGTGTGCACGCACGTGTTTGTGTGTGTGTGTGTGTGTGTGTGCGAGTGTGAGGGAGAGTGTGTGTGAGCGCACACGCGTGTGTGTTTGTGCGTGTGTATGTATATGCGTGTATGTGTGTGTGCACGCACGTTTGTGTGTGTTTGTGAGAGTGTGAGCATGCGTGTGTGTCTGCGTGTGTTCACGTCCACGTGAGCGTGTGTCTGTGTAAGTGTGTGTGCGTGTGCGCGCACGCGTGTGTCTGTGTGTACGTGCGCACGCGTGTGTGTCTTTTGGTGTGCGCGCACGTGTTTGTGTGATGGCGTGTGCACGGGCGTGCGTGCGTGTGTGTCTGCGTGTGTGTGTATGTGTGTGTGTGTCTGTGTGTGTGTATGTTGTGTGTGTGTGTGAGAGAGAGAGAGAGAGTGTGCGTGTGTTAGCACGCGTGTGAGTAAGTGAGAGTGCGCGCGCGTACGTGTGTGTGTGTGTGTGCGTGTCTGTGTGTGTTTACGTGTGCGTGTGTGTGCGTGCGTTTCTGCGTGCGTGTGTACGCGCATGTGCGTGTGTGTGCGCGCGTGTAACTGTGTGTGTGAGAGCGTGCGCATGCCTGTATGTGTGTGCGTGTGTGTCTGTCTGTGCGTGTACGTACGCGCGTGTGCGCGTGTGTGTGTATGTGTGTGTGTGAGAGAGAGAAAGTGTGCGCGCTTGTGTGTCTGTGTGTGTACACGCGCGCGTGTGTGTGCCTGTGAGAGTATACGTGTGTGTGTGTATATGCGTGTGTGCGTGTGTGCATGTGTGTGTGTGGGTGCGTGCGCATGCTTGTGTGTGTAAGGGTGTTTGCACGCGCGCACATGCTTTTGTGCGCGCGCACGTGTTTGTGTGTGTGTGTGTGAGAGAGTGTGTGTGTGTGAGAGAGAGAGAGAGTGTGTGAGCGCACACGCGTGTGTATTTGTACGCGTGTGTGTGTGTGTGTGTGCACGCACGTGTTTTTGTGCACGGGAGTGCGTGTGTGCGTCTGTGTGTGTGTGTGAGTGTGTATGTGTTTGCGTGCGTGCATGCGTGTGTGTCTGTGTGTGCACGTGGATGTGTTTGCGCGCACGCGTCTGTGTGTGTGCGTGTGTGTATGTGTATGCGTGTGTGTGTGTGTATGCGTGGGTGTGCACGTGTGTGTGTGTGTGCGTGTGTGTGTATGTGTGTGCGTGTGTGTGTGTCTGTGCGTGAACGTACGCGCGTGTGCGCGTGTGTGTATGTATGTGTGTGAGAGAGAGAAAGTGTGCGCGCTTGTGTGTCTGTGTGTGTACACGCGCGCGTGTGTGTGCCTGTGAGAGTATATGTGTGTGCGTGTGTGTGCGTGTGTGCGTGCGTGCATGTGTGTGTGTGTGTGCGTGCGCATGCTTGTGTGTGTAAGGGCGTCCGCACGCGCGCGCATGTTTTTGTGCGCGCGCACGTATATGTGTGTGTGTGTGTGAGAGAGTGTGTGTGTGTGTGTGTGTGTGTGTGTGAGAGTGTGTGAGCGCACACGCGTGTGTGTTTGTACGTGTGTGTGTGTGTGTGTGCACGCACGTGTTTTTGTGCACGGGAGTGCGTGTGTGCATCTGTGTGTGTGTGTGTGTGTGTATGTGTTTGCGTGCGTGCATGCGTGTGTGTCTGTGTGTGCACGTGGATGTGTGTGCGCGCACGTGTCTGTGTGTGTGCATGTGTGTATGTGTATGCGTGTGTGTGTGTGTGTGTGTATGCGTGGGTGGGCACGTGTGTGTGTGTGTGTGTGTGTGTGTGTGTGTGTGTGTGTGTATGTGTGTGCGAGTGGCGTGCGTTAGTGCATGTGTGCGTGCGTGTGTGTATTTGTGTGTGCGTGTGCATGTGCACACGTTTTTGTGTGTGTGTGTGTGTGTTTGTGGAAGCGCACGCGCGCAAACATGTGTTTGTGTGTGTGTGTGTGCGTGCGTGCGACAGTGCGTGTGTGTGTGTGTGTGTGCGCACGGGTTTGTATGTGTGTGCACGTGTGTATGTGTGTGTGTGTGGGGGTATGCACGTGTGTGTGTGCGCGCACGTGTGTGTGTGTGAGTGTGTGCGCACGCGTGTGTATGTGTGTATGGGTGTGCATGTGCGTGCACGCGCGCGCGCGCGTGTGTGTGTCTATGCGTGTGCGTGTGGGTGCGTGCGAGCGTGCATGTGTATGTGTATGTGCGTGCGCATGCGTGTGTGTGTAAATGACTGCGCACGCACACACGTGAATGTTTGGGTGTGCGCGCACGTGCGTGTGGATGTGCGTGTGCGTGTGCGTATGTGTGTGCGTATGTGTGCGTTTGTGTGTGTTTGCGTGCATGCGTGTGAGTCCGTGTGCGTGTGTGTGTGTGTGTGTGTGTGCACGCGTGTGTGTGTGTGTTTGAGAGAGATAGAGTGTGTGCGTGCACGTGTGTGTGTGTGCGTGTGTTTGCGCGCGTGTGTGAGTGTGTGTATCTGTGTGTGTTTGCGTGCGTGCGTGCGTGCGTGACCGTGTGTCTGCGTGCGTGCACAAGTGTGTGTGTGTGTGTGTGTGCGTGTAGCTGTGTGTGTTGATGCGTGCGTTCGTGAGTGCGTGTGTGTGTATGTGGGTGTGTGCGCGCACGTGTGTGTGTGTGTGTGCGCATTTGCGTGTGTGTGTGTGTGTGCGCGAGAGAGAGAGAGAGAGAGAGAGAGAGAGAAAGTGTGCGCACGCGTGTGTATGTATCTGTGTGTGTGCGCGTGTGTCTGTGTGTGTACACGCGCGCATGTGTGTGCCTGTGAGTATATGCATGTGTGTGTGTGTGTGCGTGCGTACGTGCATGTGGGTGTGTGGGTACGTGCGCATGCGTGTGTGTGTCTGTAAGCGCATTTGCACGTACGCGCATGTGTTTGTGTGCACACATATGTTTGTGTGTGTGTGAGTGTGTGTGTGTGAGAGAGTGTGTGAGCGCACATGCGTGTGTGTTTGTGCGTGCGTGGGTGTGTGTGTGTGCACACACGTTAATTTGTGCGCACGCGCGCGTTCGCTTGTCTGTGTGTGTGTGTGTGTGTTTGTGTGTATGCGTGCATGTGCGTGTCTGTGTGTGTGTGCGTGCATGTGTGTGTTTGTGGGTGCGTGCACATTCGTGCGTTTGTGCGTGTGTGTGTCTGCGCGTGTGTGTGTCTGTGTGTGTACACGCGCGCGTGTGTGTACCTGTGAGTGTATGCGTGTGTGTGTTTGTGTGCGTGCATGCATGCGTGCGTGCATGTGTGTGTGTGGGTACGTGCGCATGCGTGTTTGTATGTAGGCGGGTTCGCACGCGCGCGCGCATTTGTTTCTTTGCGCGCACATGTTTGTGTGTGTGTGTGAGTGTGTGCGAGAGAGAGAGTGTGTGAGTGCACATGCGTGTGTGTTTGTGTGTGTGTGTTTGTGTGTGTGTGTGTGTGTGTTTATGCACGCGCGTTTGTGTATGCGCGCGTGTGTGTGTGTCTGTCTGTACGTGTGCGTGTGTATGTTTGTGCACGCACGTGTGTGTGTGTGTATGCGCACGTGCGTGCGTTTTCATGTGTATGTGTTTGTATGTGTGCGTGTGTGTGTGAGCGTGTGTCCGCGCGCGCGTGCATGTACGCTTGCGCGCGTGTGTGTGTGCACATGCATGTGGGTGTGCACGCGCGCGCGTGTGTGTATGCGTGTGTGTGTGCGTGTGTATGTGTGCGTGTATATGTGTGTACGCACGCGCGCACATGTGGGTGTGTGTGCACACGCACGCGCGTTTGCTAATGTGTGCGCACGCGCGCGCGTTTGCGTGTTTGTGTGAGAGTTTGTGCACGCGCGTGTGTGTGTTTGCATGTGTGTGTGTGTGCATATGCGTGTCTGTGTGAATGTGCGTGCACGCGCGTGTGTGTGTTGGCATGTGTGTGTGTGTGCATGTGCGTGTCTGTATGAATGTGCGTGCATGCGCGTGTGATTGTTTGCGCCTGTGTGTGTGTGTGCACGCGCATTTGTGTATGTGTGTGTGTGTGCACACGCGTGTGTGTGTATGTGTATGTGTGTATGCGCGGACGTGTGTGTATGTTTGAGCGCGCGCGTGCGTGTGTCTGTGTTTTTATGGTGTTTGTGTGTGTGCGTGCGTGCGTGTGTGTGTGTGTGCCTGTGTGAATTTGTGTGCTTGCATGTGCGCGTGTGATTGCGCGCGTGTGTGTGTGTGTGTGAGAGAGAGAGAGAGACAGAGTGCATACGCATGTGTGTGTGTGCGTGCGTGTGTGCGTGTGTGCGTGTGTGTGTGTGTGCACGAGCGTGTGAGTAAACGCGCGTGTGTGTATGCGTGTGTGTGCGTGTGTGTGTGTGTGAGAGAGAGTGTGCGCACACGCGTGTGGGTGTATATGTGTGTGTATGTGTGCGCGCGTGTGGGTGTGTGTGTGTGCACACACGCATTTATGTGTTCGTGTGTATGTTAATATGCACGCGCGTGTGGGTGTGCACGCGTGTGTGTGTGTCCGCACGCGCGTGAGGGTGTAAGCGCGCGCTTGTGTACGCACGCGCGTGAGGGTGTAAGCGCGCGCTTGTGTGTGTATATGCACACGTGTGTGGGTGTGCGCATGTGTATATGCACACGCGTGTGGATGTGCGCACGTGTGTGTGTGTGTGCGTGCGTGCGTGTCTATGTGATCGTGTATGTGTGTTTACGCACATGTGCGCGCGCGTGTGTTTGTGCCCACGCGCGCGTGTTCGTGTTTATGAGAGAGTATGCGCACGCGCATGTGTGTGTGTTTGTGTGTGTATGTGTGTGCGCGTGTGTGTGTGTCTGTGTGAAAGCGTGTGTGAGAGAGAGAAAGAGAGAGGGTGTGCGCACACACGTGTGTGTGCTAGTGCGCGCACGCGTGTGTGTATCTGTGTATATGCGCGAGCGTGTGAGTGCACGCGCGTGTGTGTGCGTGTGTGAGAGAAAGTGCGCACATACGCGTGTGGGAGCGTACGTGTGTGTGTGCACGCGCATATGATTGTGTGTGTGTGTACGCGCGTTTGTGTGTGTGTGTGTGTGTGCACACGTGTTTGTGTGTATGTGTGTGTGTGCGTGCGCGTGTATAGGTCTGCGTGTGTGTGTGCGTGTGTGTGTGTGTATGTGTGTGTGCGTGGACGTGTGTGTGTGTGTGTGTCTGTGTGCACACGCGCTCACCTTTTCGTGTGTGTGTGTGTGTATGCGCCCGCACGTGTGTGTGTGTGTGCGCGCATGTGTGCGTTCGTGTGTGTGCATGAGCGCACGCGCGCGTTTGTTTGAGAGTAGGCGCACACGCGCGTGTGTGTGTATATGCGTGTGTATGTGTGCGTGCGCATTTGTGTGTGCCTGTGTGAATTTATGTGCGTGCGTGTGCGCGCGCGCGCGCTTTCCTGTGTGTGTGTGTGTGTGTGTGTGAGAGAGAGAGAGAGAGAGAGAGAGTTTGCACGCGTGTGTGTGTGCGTGTGTGTGTGTGTGCGCACGAGCGTGTGAGTGAACGCGCGTGTGTGTATGCGTGTGTGTGTGTGTGCGTGTGTGTGTGTGAGAGAGTGTGCGCACACGCGTGTGGGTGTATGCGTGTATGTGTGTGTGTGCACGCACGTGTGGGTGTTTGTGTGCACGCGCGTTTGTTTGTGCGTTTGTGTGTGTGTGTGCGTACGAGCGTGCGTGCGTGTGTGATAGAGAGTGCGCGAACATGCGTGTGGGAGTGTGCGCGTGCATGTATGTAAGTGCACCTGCGTGTGTGTGTGTGTGCGCGTGTGTGTGAGAGAGAGTGCACGCACACGCGTGTGGGAGTGTGTGTGTGTGTGTTCGTTTGTGGGCACACGCGTTTGTGTGTGTGTGTGTGTGTGCGCGTGTGTGTGTCGGTGCGTGTGCATGCGTGCGTGCGTGTGTTTGTGTATGTGTGTGTGCGTGGACGCGTGTGTGTGTGTCTGTGCGCACGCGCGCGCGGGTTTTCGTGTATGTGTGTGTGTGTGTGCACGTGTGCGTGTGTGTGCAGGCGCGCATGTGTGTGTGTGTGCGCGTGCGTGCCTGCGTGTGTATGTTGGCGTGAGCGCGCGCACATGTATGAGTGCGCATGTGCGTGTGTGTGTGTGTGTGCACGTACGTGTGTGCGCGTGTGTGTGCAAGCACGCGGGTGTGTGTGTATGCGTGTGTGTGTGTCTATGTCTGTGTGTGTGAGAGAAAGAAAGCGTGCGCATGAGTGGGTGCGTGTGTGTGTACGTGTGTGCGTGTGCACACGCGTGTGTGTATGTGTGTGTGTGTGCGCATGCGTGTGTGTGCGTGTGTGCGTTGTGTGAGAGAAAGAGTGGGCGCACGCGCGTGTGGGTTTGTGCGTGTGTGTGTGTATGTGCACGCGTATTCGTGTTTGTGTGTGTGCGCGCGCGCACGTGTGTCTGTGCGCGTATGTGTGTGCGCACGCGAGTGTTTGTATGTGTGAGCATGTGTGCGCGCGTATTCGTATGTTTGTGTGTGTGTGTGTGTGCACGTGTGTGTGTGTGTATGTATGTGTGAGAGAGTGTGCTCACGCGCGCGCATGTGTGTGTGCGCGTGTGTGTCTGTGTTTGTTTATGTGTGCGTGCGCGTATATGTGCGTGTGCGAGAGTGTACGCACGCGTGCGCATGTGTCTGTGTGTGTTTTTGGGCACGCACGCGCGGGTGCATGCGCGTGTGCGTGCGTGTGTGCTTGTGCGTGTGCGTGTGCGAGCGCGCGTGTTCGTGTGTGTGTGCGTGCGCACGCACGCGCGTGTGTTCGTGTTTGTGTGCGTGTGCATGCGCACGTGCGTGTGTTTGTGTGTGTGTGCATCCGCGCGCGCGCGTGTGTGTTTGTGTTTGTGTGTGTGTGAGAGAGAGTGTGCGCACGCGTGTGTGTTTGTTTGTGTATGTGTGTGTGTGAGCGCGCGCACGTGTTTGTACTTTTGTGCACGCGCGTGTTTGTGTGCACGTGAGTGCGTGTGAGCGTGTGCGCGCGTGTGTGCACGCACGTATGTGTGTATGTGCGTGTGGGTGTGAGTGTGCCTGTGCGTGTGCGCGCGCGTGTGTGTATGCGTGTGCGTGTGTGTATGAGTATGCGAGTGTGTGTTGTGTGTGTGTGTGCGTGTATGTGTGTGTGCGCGTGTGAATGTGTGTGCGAGCCGCGTTCGTTAGTCCATGCGTGCGTGCGTGTGTGTGCGTGTGCATGTGCGCGCTCACGCGGTTTTGTGTGGGTATGCGCTTGCGCGCGTGTTTGGGTGTGAGCACGCGCGCGTGTGTGTAGCAGCGCACGAGCGTACGCATGTGTTTATGTGTGTGTGTGTGTGTGCGTGTGTGTGTGTGGGTGCGTGTGTGCGTGAGTGCGTGTGTGTATGTGTATGTGTGCACGCGTTTGTGTTTCTGCACGCGCACGCGCGCTTGTATTTGTGTGGGTATGTATGAGTGTGTGCGCGCGCGTGTTTATGTGTGTGTATGGGTGTGCGTGTGATTGTGTGTGGGTGTGCACGCACGCGCGTGTGTGTATACGGGTGCATGTGGGTGCACGCGAGCGTGCATATGTGTGTGTATGTGCTTGAGCATGCGCGTGTGTGTAAATGTCGGCGCACGCGCGCGCGTGTATGGGTGTGCGTGCACATGTGTGTGTCTGCGTATACGTGTGTGTGTGTGTCTTTGTGAGGGCGAGTGCGTGCGTGCGTGTGTGTCTGAGGGCGTGTGTGTGTGTGTCTGCGCGCGCGTGTATGTGTGTGTGAGAGATAGAGTGTGCGTGCACGTGTGTGTGTGTGTGCGCGTGTGTGAGTGTGTGTATCTCTGTGTGTTTGCGTGTGAGCGTGCGTGCGTGACCACGTGTCTGCGTGTGTGTG
>OZ012739.1:403293795-403313795 GCA_963859935.3 Lathyrus sativus | reverse complement strand
AGAAATTAAACTCACAAGTCGGCTCCGACATCATTGGATACTTACGAAAGAGGTGAGAAGAAAGAATGAAAGTCATTCATAGTGCCTTCCTCAGGAAAGTACCATAAACTCCCTTCAAACTTCAGGATCTCGAACCTCACAAACAGACAACAAGCTCCTAGACTAAGCCTCAATCCACTGCATCCTTGCAAGCTCCAACAGGACTGCAACCAGCTCCTATCCTTAAGAAGAACCCACAGGCCAACAAACCCCAAGAGACTATCTCTGAAGTTCAACCATAGTTGAACTTCAAAGTCAGAAGTCATCAAGACTTTTCCTAACTTCAGGCTCAGACAAATCACATCAGGACACCCTACAAAAATCTATCAAAAATCTAATGGGAGACCTACATGGCTCTAGGATAACATACTGAAAAATCAGAACAAAATTCAACACCAGGTGAAAGAACTAAAATCAGCAACACAGACATATCCACAGACCAATTCATTCAACATCAATAACAATGAAAAAATGCAATTAAAATGAAATTCATGATTAAGCTAATGTTTTTATACTATAAAATTCTACACTGAATTACGAGTCTACAGAAAAAAGAACGGAATTATTTGACTCAATCTACTATTTTTTATCAATTTTCTAATGACATGTATGCACTAAAAATTTTAAGAAATCAATTAAATGGAAAATGTACCAAAAATAGGAAATAAAAATAAAATGGCATTTTTATTTAATTTTTTAGATGCTTTCATGAATGGTAGAAAAAAGAAGAATTAAAATCACAATTATTTACATTTTATTATGATTTATTTACAAATATGAAAATATAAAAGAAAAATAAAAGAAACAAAATGGGGGTTCAAACAGCAAGGATTTATGAGTTATAATGCATTGGGCTCACATTGGGGGGTGCTAACAGCATCAGGGCGCAGGGCCCAAGTTCATCACAACCAAATAATCAAACACAGAAAAAAAAGAAAAAAACGCCTGGGGGGTGCTGACTTAGCAAGTCTCCAGTCAATTTCCATTGGGCCTACGCCCAGGGGGGGGTGCTGAAAGCAATTTGGGCATAAGGCCCATATCAATCACTCTGATCTCACACGCCAGGGGGGGGGGGACGAGTAAACTGGGGTGTAGTGTCTCAGCAATACGCGCTTGGGCCTGAGCCCAATACCCTAATCCAATTATTCAGGGAACAAAACCTAATTCCTCCCCCAAACCCTAACTACTGTTCACCAAACTGCTTCGTTCGTCTCCTTCGTCTTCCTCTGCACCTTCTCTGAGAAAACCTCCCACAACAACTACTCAAACTCTCCACGAATCTCAAACTGAAACCCTTACTCCACTCAAATCCACTCACCTAATCTGAACCTAAGACGTAATTAAAACCTCACAGCTATCAACAAGAAAACCCAACCGAATCAAGGACGTTTACCTGGTTTATGGAGCGCAATTGAATTCTTGAAGCTTCTGGGATTTGGACGAGGATCGATAGAGTTGCTTGGACGTTCCTGAGCGTTTTGGAGATGTTCACGATCTGGAAAACCTGGGGGGAGAACTCTTAGCGGACGACGGTGTTCTTGAGTTTGTTGAGGGAGGAGCTTTGTGGAAGTTCTTGCTTGAAGATCTCTGGGAAATCTGGGAAGAGTTTGGGAGAAGTATTATGCGTTGATGAACTTAGATCTGGAGACTCATGAAGATCCACGGATGTGGATGAAGATTCTTGAGGAACGAATCGTGATGATGATGAACGGATTCTGGAAGAAAGGAGACGAACTGACGCGAGCTTGGATGACGAATCTGGAGATTGACGGTTGAATCTGGGCGCGAACGATGAGTTTCCCGGCGGTGGTTAGTTTTTCCGGCGAGGTGATGATGAGAGTTGACGGAGGAACAAGATGGAGATCGGAGGAAGAAGATGAGTTTCTGGGGATTTTTGGATGTTTGCAGATTCCGGTGAGTTAGACGGTGGCGTTAAGGGCGGCCGGACGGAATTTGCATGCCGGCCGGTGGCTTCTCCGGCGTCGCGTGTAGTGATGACAGGTGGTGAAGGGATGGTGCAGGGAGGAGACACGTGTTTGGGACGCGTGGCGTGGATTGGGGGAGTCTGAGTGTGGTGGCGTGATTGCATGCGCGCCGCGTGTCCTCGGAGAGAGAGTGAGAGGGAACGCGTGTGGGGTCTGAATGAGTGTAACGTGGGCTCGCTCCCCAAGCAACACGTGGCTGCTAGCTTTTATACCCCTGGAATTCGCTGGAAGCTTCCAGAAGCTTCTGGTCTTCGCTGGACTTTCCTGGACCTGCTGAGTCATTTGAGAACTGGGCCTCAAAAAAAAAGACACCCCCTGGGCCCACGAAAGTGAATAAAAACCCCCCAAAAAAATAGAAAACTGATTAATATCTTGATTAAAACTAATAAACTCTAAACATAACATTAAAACCCTAATTAACTCTATATCAACCTAATTAAATCTGAAAATGATTAACCTAATTGAACTCTAAAAAGAAGGATTAAAACTCTAATTAACTCTATATCAACCTAATTAAATCTATAAAAAAAAAAAGATTAAGATCTAATTGACTCTAAACTTCTACTAATTTTCTATTAAAATTCTAATATTATTTAATATCTATTAAAATCTATCATTAATAAAAGAAAAAACTATATTATTTTCTATATTATCTAAAAAACAATTAAACCTATTTTAAAATCTATACAAAATTCTAAAAATGATTTAAAAACAATTAAACCTATTTTAAAATCTATAGAAAAATTCTAAACTATTAACATCTATTAGTAATAAAAGAAAAACTATATTCCCCTTTTTCTTTATTATTCTAAAAACTATTTAAAATCTTATTTATTCTAAAAATCTATTTAAAAATTCTATAAAATCCTAAAAAGAGAATTAAACTATTAAAAAATACAAAAACCCTATTTAAATTCCAGAAAAATCTGTAGAGCCTATCTAAAATTCACAAAAGTCTATTAAAATCCTAAAAATGCAGATGAATGCGAATGACCCCCCATAAAAGAGCGCACGAGACCAGATCGAATCGAACAGAGATCCCCGGTCATCAGAATATCCTCAAAATCACTGTGCAAGCTAAAAATCACCGAGGAGCGCACAATTTCCCGAAAATAAAACCCTGGTGATCTGGACTGGATCTGCCATATCTGATAGACGAAAGTTAAGCTGTAAACTCTGATATCCCCTGCTTGTGCACAAATATCACATGTCTGAGCTGCGAATATGAATTTAACCCACGAGTCAGATAGGAGAACCGGTTGGTCAAATTTTAGGGTGCAACAGCTGCCCCTATTCAAGCGACTTGGACCTGAAGGGCTTGAAGAGCGCTCAGCCTTCAAACATTCAGAGGTACGAGACGGTTGAATACAAATAAAACCCGAAAATTTGCCAACCGCGAGCATATACTGTAAACTGCTTGGGGAATAAAGTCCAGAAAACCGAGTCCAGTTATTGCGGCACCAAACTGATTAATCATCTGATAAAGAACTCCTGATTTGAATACCCGTTGCTTGTGATACCCCATGTAACGGAACCCGAGGGCTGCAACAAAATACCTGATCCTCTCACGTTGCCTACTGATAGGCAGGAAGAGAAATATACTCACATCGCCCAAAGATGGACGGGAAGACACCCTGATTGAATACTCACCTCGTCTAATGATAGACGGAAAGACAACATAAATCTCCATATTCACATCGTCTAAGGATAGACGGAAAGAAATAATCTCCATATTCACGTCGTCTACTGGTAGACGGAAAGACACCATTACGCAATTCAACATCAACCCTTGAATTTCAGAATCCTTCTGTTTACGGGAATTGATGGAAAGATCAACATCCTTGAAGGGGCCACATCATCAGTATGGACTGACGGGAAGAAAACCACCTTTTAAGGAACCATGTCGTCAATAAGAATCAACGATCACACAAACTGAACATTCTTCGAAGAGCCTCGCCATCAATAAGGATTGACAGTCAGAAAAGTACCTCTTGAACGTCATCATATCCAATAACTAGAAAGAGAACTCCTATCCGAAATATCGTTTTGAAACCCCTCAACAACCAAAGATAGCCGGAGAAGACTCACTGGGGAAACGCCTCATCATACGTATGATCTGGTAATAAGAAACCCGCTGAACAGTAACCAAAACTTCACATCGTCTACTGATAGACGGAAAGAAAAGCCACTTGCTAGAGAAACTCCATTTTGAACCCTATTGAAAATCCATCAAAACTTCACATCGTCTACTGATAGACGGGAAGAAAAGCACATCCTGGGGAAAACCCCTTCTTGAAACCTTACTGCGACCACCCGCAACTTCACATCGTCTATGGATAGACGGAAAGAAAACCACATTCGTACTCAAGACGTCTAATGATAGACGGAGAAGTCCATTCATTGGAGGAACACATCGCCAATATGAATTGACGGGAAGAAAAGTTTGTCGATGTCAGATGACCGATTGATCAAAACATAATTGTTGTAAGATCTGATACAAATAATCCGCTGAATCGTCTGAATACTGCTGCTGGATACATGTCCCTGAACTGATCACAGAGTAATTCACGCGCCATATGAGGCTGATAGAAAACCTGACTTATGCTTCGTATGCATATGCAAATACTTTAATCTTTCTACAGCGTAATGCTCCATTCTGGATAGAAATGCTACGCATTTTGACAATGATATGCAAGTATGATGCAAATATGATAATGCATGCAATATGCTAATGCAGGCTCGAGCTGCCGGAGAGAGCTGGGTACAGAACCAATTCAGCAAAATAAATGCTGAAGGCGAGGCCAACTCTGCTGGGGATGAACTGGATATCACTGAATTATCCCAGCAAAATAAATGCTGGGAGAGTGAAATCAACTCCGCTGGGGATATTGGGAACTTAACCGAACGCCTTGACGAAGTAATACCCTGCTGGGGTATATAACTTTGCTGTGAAATAGCAGACGTGCTGAATATGATTAGACTCCTCTAGGGATAGCTTATCCGTGCCAATGACAAATTGGACTTTGCTGGAGACAATGGAGGGAGTCCTCCTGCGCGCTGATGAAGCTCGGATCTGGAAATTGATGCGCCAACGCGGATGGGCTTCACAGTAATCGCAAACATGGATTTGAGCTCTTAAGCTATCTTGCTGGGTCAGGTACAACTGACGCTGGAAAACATTTTTTCTGAATACACAGCCTTTTAATGAAGAGTCAAGGGATAGTGACATGACTTCTCGCATTCACCTCGCTCTCGAAAATCGACTGCATCTGCTCGAATAACTCCAAATGACCCTGTAGGTACGGAGAACAACAATCCTTTCGCTTCTGATATGCCCCAACGTTCTGAACTTCTGAGAGATACTTCACCTCACCTGCTTCTCGCACAACCTTTGCGCGCTTAAGATGGTCTGCCTCTGGCTGCAATGACCTTGCCCCTGATTAGCTGATCCAAAGCAGTACCTCCTGACTACGACGTATTCACCGAATCTCCACCTGATTGCCCCAGAGTAACTGACTTCGAAAAGCTGACCTGACTGGGGATCACAATAAAAGCTTGCCCCTGCTCTCGGAACATTCGGGCGTTCTGCATTCTATCTTGACCATACTTTCCACTGTAGGAAGCTTTTCTGCTGTCACGCGCTTACTCGCAAGTAAAACAAATTGTTCTGCATAAAAGATGTATTAATGCAACACATATGACAGCTTTGACATCCAATCTGTTCACTGGGAAAAGGAAAAACAGTTTATGGCATATAATGCACAAAACATTTATCAACATCAGTATCAACATGGTAAGAGGAACCTTTTTTAAGAGTCAGAATCGACGCGACCTTTACCGGAGTATGCTTTCGAAACAACCTGCTTCAATTAGGACTTTTGAAGGTTGTAGTGTGGTCAGGTTCATGGTTTTGAAAGGAAAGGATAAAGGCTCAAAGTTTGCTTTAACCCACCCGTTCTCCTTGACGTTCTCCCATCCTACGTTCAGCTAATTTGACCTTAGCGTTCACCTCTCAGAGGTTGAAAGAAAATAGGAATGATAGTTCGAGAAACTTTTGGATTTTGGAGTGACAGCCACTCACTCTTCGTCTTTGACACTTGAGGTCACACGACTCGTATTTCCATCGAGGATTTTTCTTTTGATCCTTTTCATCTTTTTCTTTTCACATCCCTAACTTTTGCCTGGACTGACTCCTTTTGAGTTTCTTTTGATTTTTTTTTTTGAGTCCAGCGGGATGCCCTCATTTCTTGCCTAAGTCATTTGTTTTGAAGTTTTCTTGACTTAGCGGGCTTTTGATTCTTTTCCATTCTTCTTTTTTCGAACAAGTCGTGTGACACTGGTTGTCTGACTCTTTGGGGAATGATGTGGCTGTCCCACTCTTGACTGAAACACTGTGGTCTTTTAGGCACGACCTCTAGGGACGTGATTGATCCTCGAACGGACACTCCTTTTGCAATTTGGACGCTTGGTCAAATTAGCTAACACCTACCCTGCCCCAAGGTTAAGATTGAGGGTTTTTCGTTTTCAGAAAGAAACTCCTACTACAAGGCTCAAAGGGGTTGACAAGGGATTATCTTCCTTATGTCTCCGGTGTTTAGGGGTTTGAAACAATGCCTGTACATCATCAACAGGTTTTATCTCAAAAGCATACAATATCGGTAGTTGCATGTCGGTCATTTTCGTCATCCTCCCCAAATTCTTCTTAACCAAGCGTTGGACATTTGCAAAACAGTTAGTGAACACAAATGGATTTAATCAAAACCATGCATATTTATTTCATTATCATCAATTGAAATGAAAACAACAAGTTTTACAAGCAAGATTACAAATTCAAACAGGAAAGCAACTACAAATGTAAAGAAATGACAAGCTAAAACAAAGAAAATATGCTAGCTTCTGAGAACCGGGCTTTCACATCTGCCCTGCTGCTGAACCAGCTATCCTTATTAGAGACCATTTCGGTGCTGCCTTGATCTGCTTTCAACGACTCAACCAAATTATAGAGCCCTTCCTCCTTCATTCAGATGATTCTAGGACCTCCCGGCCCGAAGTTGATTGCTGCACTATCAAGCAGATCCTGCACTTTGTGCTTAAATGCTTTACAGTTCTCAACCGTATGGCCTGGTGCCCCGGTATGGAACTCACAAGTAGCGTTGGCATCATACCCCGATGGTGGTGGTCCCGTTAAGGGAGCCATTGTCCTTTTATGAACCAATTGGAGCTGAAGCAACGTCTGCAGAAGCTGTGCATACGGCACAGGAGGAATTTCCAAATGACGGCTTGCCAAAGGACCTTGATTCTGATATCTTTTATACCCCCGATTATTCTGTTGCTGGGGCTGCTGCTGC
Source organism: Lathyrus sativus (assembly GCA_963859935.3). Taxonomy (NCBI): domain Eukaryota; kingdom Viridiplantae; phylum Streptophyta; class Magnoliopsida; order Fabales; family Fabaceae; genus Lathyrus; species Lathyrus sativus. The sequence goes on along the minus strand of OZ012739.1, from coordinate 403,306,423 downwards.
TGCTGGTATCGGGTTGACCCTTGAACACCCTTCGTATCAAATGCAACATCGGTTTCTTGATCTTCAATGTATTGATTAACGCTCTCCTTATGCTTAGCCATTTTCTTTCTCAGATCTGCCCCAGGAATAGGCAACAATTGTGGGCCTGGAGATTCTGACACCATGGAGTCCAGGATACGCTTCTGACCCACTGCAGCTTTAGAAACATCTGTCATTTTAGCATCGACTGAGACAGGAGCAATGTGCACAGCTACGCCGCCCGGCGTGAATTCAATATCGTGCAAGTCAATCAGGTCTTGAACATTGTGCTTGAAAGCATGACAACCCTCGATGTCATGTCCGAATGCCCCAGAATGAAACTCACATTGCTTGCTGGCATCGTACCCTTGAGGAAACGCTCTCGTTGGTGGTTCCAACGTTCTCTTCTCAACCAGATTAAACCTCAATAAAGTCTGCAAGAGCTCAGCGTATGTCATAGGCGGCGCCTCAAACATTCTCTTTGGCTTCCCTTCCTGGATCCTCCGCTGAGCCGGATGTATCTTCTGTTGCTGCTGCTTAGGTTCCACATGCACAGGTGGCGCGAGCTTCTTCATTGCGGCTTCGAATAGCTGATCGTCTTCTTTCCTAAGCACATTCTTGACTACTTCCATGATCAAGCTCATTTGGGTCTTCAGCTGACTGTTCTCCTCCTTGAGAATCTTCTGCTCCAGACGCATCTCTTGCATGTCTTTCATCATCTGCCCCAGCTGGCTTTGGACTTCGATCAATTCAAACTGATTCTGTTCCATATCTCTGAAAGAATTCCTGCAACAAACTGGACGATGAGGAAATAAGGCCCACGATTCTGATATACCTGCTAAATGATAATGCAGCGTAGCAAACAAACACATATTCATAACGAGACCAAGAAAAACTTAAGCTGTAAGCATACAGACAAACATCTCCCACATATGTACAACCAACAAAATCAGCAGGTAAGCACAAATGAGTACGAATACAATGACCCCAGCCAACAATCCTGGCGGTGGTCGGCAAATACTAGTGCACAAAAGCTAAACGGATTAAGCAGAGAAAACAGATGCGGCCTCCGGCGCGAAAACCTCTAGAAATTTCTCCCATACAACTGAACTTTCTGATTGACAATCTTCAGAGTACACACTTCCTGTGGAGTCTTCCATGACGTTAACTGACGAACCCACACAACTGGAGGATGGAAAATCATTAATCTGAATGAAACCCTGGGGAGTGATGCAAATACGGCTAGAGTCTAACAGATCCTGAATCTGGCTTCTAAGCACCTTACAATCATTTGTTGAATGCCCCTGTGCCCCAACATGGTACTCACAGCGGGCGCTGGCATTAAAACCTGGAGGATACGGTGGAATCACCGGCTTAGTCTCTTTCGGCACTATCAATCCACTTCTGACCAGATCTGGCAACAACTGACTGTACGACACTGGTAGCTGAGTAAACTGCCTTTCAGGCTTCCTTGGTCTTCGTGGAGCATGCTGACGCGATCGGCGATAGGATGATCGTTGACTTGAAGTTTCTGAAAACTGATCCTGAGATGCTAGAGATTCTGAGGTGGCGTCATCTCCTTCCCACTCTTCTTGAGAACTGACAACTGACTCAATCTTATTAACTGGGACGTAAGGAACACCTCGAAACTTTCCACTCCTGAGTCCTCTCTCAACAATCTCTCCCAGCCTCATCAGGCCCACAAAGTTTGTGCAACTGAACAATTTGTCAAAATAATGGCCTTTCAGAGTACCCAAGAAGATGTCAACCAGTTCTCTTTCCGGAAGCGGTGGTTGAACACTAGCAGCCAATTCTTTCCATCTTCGCAAATACGCTCTGAACGATTCATTCTCCGCCTGAGACAATTCTTGCAGATCTACGAGACTAGGAGTCAAATCCAAGTTGTAATCGTACTGCTTCATGAAAGCTCTGGCTAAATCCACCCAAGATCGAATCTGATTACTCTCCAATTGCACATACCACCTTAAGGATGCCCCAGTCAGGCTATACTGGAAGCAATGGATCATCAACTTGTCATTTCGCACAAACGAAGTCATCCTCCGACAGAACATCATCAAATGCAACTTTGGACAGCTATCTCCCCTGTATTTTTCAAATTCCGGCATTTTGAACTTGTACGGTAACACCAGGTCAGGAACCAAACACATGGCTACAGCATCCAGGTTAACAACATCCTTCGCTTCCAAGGCTTTCATTTGCTCTTCCAACACTCGGAGTCTTCTACCATCGTCAAGAGCTTTTGGATCTACCACCCCGGTCATTGGAATATCTCCCCGGTAATTCATCACAGGGAAAGCAACACATTGATTGTTAACAGGAGGATAATGTTCATTCTGGGCGACGAACTGCTCATGTCGATCTCGGTTCTCAACAGTTGGCTGTACAACTTGGTCTGCAGTAAGATTGTTCGCTTGCGGGAAGCCTTCCATAGAATCATACTGATGGTTGGACGCCACAGTAAACCTTGCCAAGGTGTTAGGAGACTGGAAATTGCCTTCAGCCATAGCTACCGATTACCTGTAACGGACTATGCTGCTTGATTCTGCTTAACTCTGCTTCAGCCCCTTGGTTGCCTTCAACACTCCACTCTTGCCTCAAACGATTCCCCGAGAATCACTGTCTGGTGAAAACAAAGGCTGGATGAGTGCTCTGACCTGCTAGAGAAATGCTATGCAATATGATTTATGCAAACAGAAATACAAAAATGCTAACGTGCATGTGTGCATTGGAGATATTTTCCCTCCAATTCCAGTGTCAGTGGTAGCAAGACGAGATGAACCATAAAGACAATATTTGGAAAAACCCTCATATATTGATTAGAATAATAGTCTTGTCAAGAAGTTACATAACTATGCTCCATACAGCTGATATGACAAAGAGGATCCCAGCCAACATGCCTGGTGGTGATCTCAACATACAGAATACAAGAGAGAAATCAAGTACGGGTACGGTTGCGGAAGTCCTCGACCATCTTCTTTGTCTCTGCCTGATCCGGTTGGTAAATCAAACCTTCTATCAGCCGATCCCTCTTCCTGACCGTCCCCTGGATGTCTCTGACAAAGTCTTCCCAAGCCTTATCATTGGCACCGCCCCCAGGTTTGGGTCTCTTGGCATCTGCTCTATGCTGGAAATCTTCCAAATTCTTCATGGCATCTGTCAGCTTGCGCTCGGCCTCGTATCGGCGACAGGCTTCTTCTTCAAGCTCCTCAGTCTTCACTTTGACCTGTTCTTCTAAATGAGCTACCTGTGTCTTCAGCTCTTCTTCTCGCTCCTTGCGCTTGGTCATAGTGAGATCCCAGTGTTCTCTGAACTTGGCTAGCTTTGTGTAGGCCCTTTCCAGCTCTTGCTTTTTAGTGGCCAACACACTACTAACTGAGTCTACATCTAACTCTAGACGCTTCTTGGTTTCAGTCAATTCCAATAGCGTAGTCTTCAGATGTTTCAGAGTTTCAGCCTGTTGCTTAGAAACATATCCTGTTTCAATCTTTTCATGCCGAAGCTGGGCATTCTCCTGCTCTAAAGCCTCTTTAGCCCTTGCTAGCTCTTCTTTCTCAGCCATCAGCTGCTTGTAGATCTGCATGTCCACAGTGGTAGGCTCCTCCACCGGAGGATGCAATGGCTGAACCGCTGGATACGGCATAAGGAACTTCACAGCTCGCTCACGAATCCATTCTACATATGGGCTAGGAACTCGAGTATCCCCTCTGCTACCTGAAAGCTTCCCTCTCTTGTGCAAGTTTTTCCAGGCTTTCTCAAGTTTGGTCAGCATCTCTTTCCCTATTGCCCCGGTGAGATACAGAGATTCCTGTATCTCCTCGGGCTTTGGCGCTCCTTGAGGTATATACCCAAATTGCTTGATCAATAAGGAGGGGTTATAGTTGACACAACCTTTCCTTCCTATTAACGGAACATTCGGGAATCCTTCGCCTTTGAGTATGACTTCAGCTCCAAATACCTCTTTATTGACCCATACCACGTTCTCAGCAGTCAATCCCATTAAGCGCTCGGGCCATCCTAGAGAATTGATAGAGGTGACAAAAGGGCCTGACTTAGGCATATGACTGGTGAACCACCTGCATAGGAGAGGTACACAGCAAGACACATTCCTTCCTCGTCGCTTTTCATTCTGATAATGAGTTGAATGGTGGATATCTCCCAGCAAAGTAGGAACTGGGTTCTTCGCGGCCAAAATATAGAAGGCATCAGAATCAACAAAATCAGGAATGTTCGGGAACAACACGATGCCATAAACACATACAGCAAGGATAACGTCAAAAACATCCCAGCTACCCTTCTGGGCATATTCTCGAGCCTTCTCCACTAAGACATCCAACGGAAATCCCCCTACATCTCCTCTTCTGATCATCTTCCCAGACAGCTCAGACTCTTTCAAGCACAGGATGGTAGAAAGCTCAGCCAGCTTAGGCTCAGCGTCCGTACGATAGAAAGGCATCTGCTCACGGATCGGTATATCCAGAAGTGCAGAGTACTCCTCCAGGGTAGGAGCCAAAACGAAGTCGGGAAATACAAAACACCTGAGCTCTGCGTCGTAAAACTGTAACAGAGTATAGATGCCGCTGGTCTCGTAGGCAGATGGCTGATAAACGTAGGTCAGAATCCTCCCATATCTCTTTCTGAAGTCACCCATTCCCCTCTTCTTAGCAATAGCAATCAACTCTAACAATAGATTGATATTCGGCGACGGAAACTTATAGGGCAATACTCTCTTCAGGTTTTCCATGTCTTGCTAGGAACAAACACCAGAACTGGAAGGGAAAATATGTACCTGCAATACACACACGTTAGTTGAATGCAGATGGTAATGCAATGATGCAATATGATAAATAATGCAATCTGCGAACATAGGGGCTATGCTGTAGCCTGAAGAGGAATATCTCTGTGACCAAGAACAGAAAACCAACACGGTCACCAGAATCTCATGCCACTAACTACCATCTGATACTCAAAATATCAATCCCCTGGTAAGAAACCCATCTGACCCAGACAACACACCTGGAGATGAATCAAGAACACCATCTGATAAAGGTACTGAATCATGGTTTCTAAAGGCCAGTTTTCCTGCAATAACCCAGTCCCTCTCACAGGTAGGATAGACCTAATCCACGGACAAAGGTACGGCATCCTATGCGGTCATCAGCGTCACAGACTTTCATGAATGATGATACGATTCCCAGAAGGAGTGGCATCATTGAGTCATGAAGAGGCCTCACTTAGCTGACTTCCAAATGATCGGTCCCCAGAGTCGACAATCCTCACGTCTGGACTCCCCTCAGATCCTCAGGACCGGAAAGGAGCACCTCTGCAAGAATCTCGTCTGAGCGCAGATTTTCGTAGGGAACTGTGCCTGCTCAGCAGACAGGTTCGTCTACTACTTCTCCGCAACTATATCTAGGTGTGTACTCAAGCCCAGGTCCGGCTTTTCACTCACAGTAACCTCCCTTTGCCCACAGCAATAATCATAATAATATAATACTGGAAAATAAATGCGGAAAGGTAAAGGTACAGAAAAGTAAAGTGCAGAAAAGTAAAACATAATATGCACAACACCCAACAAATAAACACCCAAGCGCTAGGATTGACTCGCGTAGGGGATGGGAAACGGTCCCAGCATAAGGGATGGGAAAAGTCCCTAGATGCTATACTTCCCCAGCAGAGTCGCCAGCTGTCGCTACTGCGAAAATCGGCGCCGGCTTGACAGGAGAGTCGCCACCGTGCGTTATTTATCCCTCAGAGCGGGAAAGGAAACGCTCGAAGTAAACCTCGCAAAGACGGGAAAAGGTATGGTCATCGCAACCAAAACCTGGATTCGGGAGTCGGTTACGCAAGGGGAAGGTATTAGCACCCCTCACGTCCATCGTACTCGATGGGATCCACGCTTGGTGTTTATAGGTAAAAGGGTGTGTTATCTATCTATGCTAATGGCTGGTCTGACAAGAAAATAAAAGGACAGGACTCGACAGAACATACGGTGTTCTGGGCCTACGTATTCCCTCGTGCAATGGGAAAGTCAGAGTCAACGTAGTTCGACTACCTACGTCTAAACAGGGGAAAGGTTGCTCGCCAGGACATCGCGTCCTGTGCCTACGTACTTTCATCTGGTATGAAAGATCAGAGCAAACGTAGTTCGACTAACTACGGGTAAACAGGGGCTCCCACACAGCAGTGAGAAAACAAACTGGTCTCTAAGGCTTGGGAACCTACAAAGACGATCTGGTCTCAAGTGCACTCGGGCAAGAGAAAGGGATAACAATTAGTCGTTAGCGGGAAAGCCTCGATCGCACAGCCGCGAGAGAACAAAGGTTAGTTGTTAGTGTGCTCGCTAGGATATCGCATCCTATGCCTACATATCTTCGTCTGGTACGAAGAATCAGAGCAGCTGTAGTTCAGCTAACTACGGGTCAAACTACTCAAAAGCTCCTACAGAAAGGAAAGGGAAACCCTAAAACTATAGCTGAGAAACAGGGGAATCTACCTACTGCTATCACACCTGGTTGACCACCCTAATGTCTATCATAACAACTCCGCAGCGGAGAAGTCAGAGCTCCTAAGGGATCATGGCAACAGGACTAAACTACAAACAAGAGTTAACTACAAAGTAAAGGAATACTGAAAATATGCATGAATGCAACGACTAAACAAACAAGGCGCAAGGGCCGCAAACCACAAAGGCAAGGGAGCTCAGCTCTACCAAATACCAACAAGCAAAGCCACGCAATAACAAACAAGCAGAAGGAGGACCACCTCAACTTCTCATGCACACAAAGTCTACTTCTAAGATGCACCTACTCAGAACTATCTAGATGAACACCTAAGTCTAATGCATCATAACATCATACAAGTCAAACAACACAAAGAGGCTAACCCTGAGCAGGGCCCCTATCTACAAAACAAGAAGCTACTCCTGGGCAAGGCCCCTAACAAACCTGAGACAAACTCTTAATCTATCTCTAAACAGAACTCTATACAGCACCCTAAGCAAAGATCTAAGCAACAATTCTAATCAAAACCCTAAGCAAGAGGAATCAATCCCAGCCTCCAAGCTTCAGAACAAGCTTACCAGAGAAAGGAAGCTAAGCAGGCAAGCTCATAGTGCCTTCCTCAGGAAGGTACCAGGAGGTTACTACTCAGGAGTCGTATCCTATGCGGCTCGACAACTGTGATCAGTTTACATTCCTCCTCAGGAGAAATTAAACTCACATGAAGGCTCCGGCATCACTGGATACTTGAGAAATACCTATATGCACTATGGGAACTAAGTGAACAGACTCATAGGACCTTCCTCAGGAAAGTACTAGGAGGCTGACACTTAGGAATCGTATCCTACGTGGCTCAACAACTGTGATCAGTTTACATTCCTCCTCAGGAGAAATTAAACTCACAAGTTGGCTCCAACATCACTGGATACTTAAGAAGTCCTAGATAAACTAATGGAACTAAGTGAATAAACCCATAGGACCTTCCTCAGGAAAGTACTAGGGGGCTTCCACTTAGGAATCGTATCCCATGTGGCTCAACAACATGTGATCAGTTTACATTCCTCCTCAGGAGAAATTAAACTCACAAGTCGGCTCCGACATCATTGGATACTTACGAAAGAGGTGAGAAGAAAGAATGAAAGTCATTCATAGTGCCTTCCTCAGGAAAGTACCATAAACTCCCTTCAAACTTCAGGATCTCGAACCTCACAAACAGACAACAAGCTCCTAGGCTAAGCCTCAATCCACTGCATCCTTGCAAGCTCCAACAGGACTGCAACCAGCTCCTATCCTTAAGAAGAACCCACAGGCCAACAAACCCCAAGAGACTATCTCTGAAGTTCAACCATAGTTGAACTTCAAAGTCAGAAGTCATCAAGACTTTTCCTAACTTCAGGCTCAGACAAATCACATCAGGACACCCTACAAAAATCTATCAAAAATCTAATGGGAGACCTACATGGCTCTAGGATAACATACTGAAAAATCAGAACAAAATTCAACACCAGGTGAAAGAACTAAAATCAGCAACACAGACATATCCACAGACCAATTCATTCAACATCAATAACAATGAAAAAATGCAATTAAAATGAAATGCATGATTAAGCTAATGTTTTTATACTATAAAATTCTACACTGAATTACGAGTCTACAGAAAAAAGAACGGAATTATTTGACTCAATCTACTATTTTTTATCAATTTTCTAATGACATGTATGCACTAAAAATTTTAAGAAATCAATTAAATGGAAAATGTACCAAAAATAGGAAATAAAAATAAAATGGCATTTTTATTTAATTTTTTAGATGCTTTCATGAATGGTAGAAAAAATAAGAATTAAAATCACAATTATTTACATTTTATTATGATTTATTTACAAATATGAAAATATAAAAGAAAAATAAAAGAAACAAAATGGGGGTTCAAACAGCAAGGATTTATGAGTTATAATGCATTGGGCTCACATTGGGGGGTGCTAACAGCATCAGGGCGCAGGGCCCAAGTTCATCACAACCAAATAATCAAACACAGAAAAAAAAGAAAAAAACGCCTGGGGGGTGCTGACTTAGCAAGTCTCCAGTCAATTTCCATTGGGCCTACGCCCAGGGGGGGGGGGGGTGCTGAAAGCAATTTGGGCATAAGGCCCATATCAATCACTCTGATCTCACACGCCAGGGGGGGGGGGACGAGTAAACTTGGGTGTAGTGTCTCAGCAATACGCGCTTGGGCCTGAGCCCAATACCCTAATCCAATTATTCAGGGAACAAAACCTAATTCCTCCCCCAAACCCTAACTACTGTTCACCAAACTGCTTCGTTCGTCTCCTTCGTCTTCCTCTGCACCTTCTCTGAGAAAACCTCCCACAACAACTACTCAAACTCTTCACGAATCTCAAACTGAAACCCTTACTCCACTCAAATCCACTCACCTAATCTGAACCTAAGACGTAATTAAAACCTCACAGCTATCAACAAGAAAACCCAACCGAATCAAGGACGTTTACCTGGTTTATGGAGCGCAATTGAATTCTTGAAGCTTCTGGGATTTGGACGAGGATCGATAGAGTTGCTTGGACGTTCTTGAGCGTTTTGGAGATGTTCACGATCTGGAAAACCTGGGGGGAGAACTCTTAGCGGACGACGGTGTTCTTGAGTTTGTTGAGGGAGGAGCTTTGTGGAAGTTCTTGCTTGAAGATCTCTGGGAAATCTGGGAAGAGTTTGGGAGAAGTATTATGCGTTGATGAACTTAGATCTGGAGACTCATGAAGATCCACGGATGTGGATGAAGATTCTTGAGGAACGAATCGTGATGATGATGAACGGATTCTGGAAGAAAGGAGACGAACTGACGCGAGCTTGGATGACGAATCTGGAGATTGACGGTTGAATCTGGGCGCGAACGATGAGTTTCCCGGCGGTGGTTAGTTTTTCCGGCGAGGTGATGATGAGAGTTGACGGAGGAACAAGATGGAGATCGGAGGAAGAAGATGAGTTTCTGGGGATTTTTGGATGTTTGCAGATTCCGGTGAGTTAGACGGTGGCGTTAAGGGCGGCCGGACGGAATTTGCATGCCGGCCGGTGGCTTCTCCGGCGTCGCGTGTAGTGATGACAGGTGGTGAAGGGATGGTGCAGGGAGGAGACACGTGTTTGGGACGCGTGGCGTGGATTGGGGGAGTCTGAGTGTGGTGGCGTGATTGCATGCGCGCCGCGTGTCCTCGGAGAGAGAGTGAGAGGGAACGCGTGTGGGGTCTGAATGAGTGTAACGTGGGCTCGCTCCCCAAGCAACACGTGGCTGCCAGCTTTTATACCCCTGGAATTCGCTGGAAGCTTCCAGAAGCTTCTGGTCTTCGCTGGACTTTCCTGGACCTGCTGAGTCATTTGAGAACTGGGCCTCAAAAAAAAAGACACCCCCTGGGCCCACGAAAGTGAATAAAAACCCCCAAAAAAAATAGAAAACTGATTAATATCTTGATTAAAACTAATAAACTCTAAACACAACATTAAAACCCTAATTAACTCTATATCAACCTAATTAAATCTGAAAATGATTAACCTAATTGAACTCTAAAAAGAAGGATTAAAACTCTAATTAACTCTATATCAACCTAATTAAATCTAAAAAAAAAAAAGATTAAGATCTAATTGACTCTAAACTTCTACTAATTTTCTATTAAAATTCTAATATTATTTAATATCTATTAAAATCTATCATTAATAAAAGAAAAAACTATATTATTTTCTATATTATCTAAAAAACAATTAAACCTATTTTAAAATCTATACAAAATTCTAAAAATGATTTAAAAACAATTAAACCTATTTTAAAATCTATAGAAAAATTCTAAACTATTAACATCTATTAGTAATAAAAGAAAAACTATATTCCCCTTTTTCTTTATTATTCTAAAAACTATTTAAAATCTTATTTATTCTAAAAATCTATTTAAAAATTCTATAAAATCCTAAAAAGAGAATTAAACTATTAAAAAATACAAAAACCCTATTTAAATTCCAGAAAAATCTGTAGAGCCTATCTAAAATTCACAAAAGTCTATTAAAATCCTAAAAATGCAGATGAATGCGAATGACCCCCCATAAAAGAGCGCACGAGACCAGATCGAATCGAACAGAGATCCCCGGTCATCAGAATATCCTCAAAATCACTATGCAAGCTAAAAATCACCGAGGAGCGCACAATTTCCCGAAAATAAAACCCTGGTGATCTGGACTGGATCTGCCATATCTGGTAGACGAAAGTCAAGCTGTAAACTCTGATATCCCCTGCTTGTGCACAAATATCACATGTCTGAGCTGCGAATATGAATTTAACCCACGAGTCAGATAGGAGAACCGATTGGTCAAATTTTAGGGTGCAACACGCGTGTATGTGGGTCTGTGTGTGAGTGCGTGTGTGCGTACGTGTGTGTGTGTGTGTGTAAGTGTGTGAGTGGGTGTGAGCACGTGTGTGTGTGTGTGCACGCGCGCGTGTGTTTGTGCGCAAGTGTGTGAAAGTGTGTGAACTCGTGCGCGCGGGGTTGTTTGTGCGTGTGCGTGTGATGTGTGTGTGTGTATGTGCGCCCACGTGTGCGCACGTGTGTGTGTGTGTGAGAGAGAGAGAGAGAGAGTGCGCACGTGTGTATGTGTGTGTATGTTTCTGTGTGTGTGTGTGTGTGTATGTGTGTGTGTGAGCGTACGCGCGTGTGTGCGTAAGCACGCGCGCGTGTGTGCTTGTGTGAGCGTACGCGCGCGTGTGTGTGTGTAAGCACGCGCGCGTGTGTGCGTGTGTGTTTGTGTGTGGGTGTGCGCACGTGTGTGTGTGTGAGAGAGAGAGATTATGCGCAAGTGTGTGTGCGTGTGCGTGGGTGTGTGTGTGTATGCATGTGTGTATGTCCACATGTGTATGTGTGTGCGTGTGTGTGTGTGTGCGTGTGTGAGAGAGAGAGTGTGTGCACACGCGCGTTTGTTAGAGAGCGTGTATGCGCGTGAGCGTGTGTGTGTGTGTGTGTGTGTAAGTGTGTGAGTGGGTGTGCGCATGTGTGCGTGTGTGTATGTGCCCGTGTGTGTGTGTACGTGTGTGAGAGAGAGAGAGTGTGCGCACACGCATGTGGATGTGGGCACGCACGCGTGTTTTTGTGTGTGTGTGTGTGTGTGCATGCGCGTTTGTTTGTGTTTTTGTGCGCGTGTACGTGGGTCTGTGTGTGTGTTCGTGCGTGCGTGCGTGCGTGTGTGTGTAAGTGGGTGAGTGGGTGTGAGCATGTGTGTGTGCGTGTGCACGCGCGCGCGTGTGTGTGTGCGCAAGTATGTGAAAGTGTGTAAACTCGTGTGCGCGCGCGTGTGTGTGTGTGCGCAAGTATGTGAAAGTGTGTAAACTCGTGCGCGCGCGTTTATTTGTGTGTGTGCGTGTGATGTGTGTGTGTATGTGCGCGCACGTGTGTGTGTGTATGTGTGAGAGAGAGAGAGAGTGCGCACGTGTGTATGTGTGTGTGTGTGTTTTTGTGTGTGTGCGTGTGTGTCTGTGTATGCACGCGTGTGTGTATATGTGCGCGCACGTGTGTGTGTGTGTGTGTGTGTGTGTGCCTGTGTGTGTTCGAGTGTACGCACACGTGCGTGCATGCGTATCTGCGTGCGTGTGTGTGCTTGAGTGGGCGCAGACGTGTGTGAGTGTGTGTGTGTGTGTGTGTGTGTGTGTTACTGTGTGTGGGTGAGTGCGTGCATGCGTGAGTGTGTGTGTGTGTGTGTGTGTGTTTGCCCACATGCACGCGTGTGCGTGTGTGTGTATGCGCATGTGCGTGTGTGTGTGTGTGTGAGAGAGAGAGAGAGAGAGAAAGTATGTGCACGCGTGTATATGTGCGTGTGCGTGTGCGTCTGTGTGTATACACGCACGCGCGTGTGTGCCTGTAAGTGTATGTGCATGCGTCCGTGTGTGTGTGTGTGTGGGTGTGTGCGCATGCGTGTGTGTGTAAGCGCGTATGCACGCGCGCGCATGTGGTTTTGTGCACGCACGTGTTTGTGTGTGTGTGTGCGTGTGTGAGAGTGTGTGTGAGCGCACACGCGTGTGTGTTTGTGCGTGTGTGTGTAAGTGTGTGAGT
>OZ012739.1:403283795-403288795 GCA_963859935.3 Lathyrus sativus | reverse complement strand
TGTCTGTGTGTGTACATGCCTGTGAGTGTATGCGTGTGTGTGTGTGTGTGTGGATGCGTACGTGCATGTGGGTGTGTGAGTGCGTGCGCATGCGTGTGTGTGCGTGAGCACGCACGCGTGTGTGTTTGTGTGTGTGTGAGAGAGTGTGTGTGAGTGCACACGCGTCTGCACGCGCGCGCATGTGTTTGTCTGCGCGCACGTGTTTGTGTGTGTGTGTGAATGTGTGTGAGAGAGTGTGTGTGAGTGCACATGCGTGTGTGTTTGTGCATGTGTGTGCGCGCACGCGCGTTAATATGTGCGCACGCGCGCGCGCGTTTGTGTGTCTATGCGTGTGCGCGCGCGTGTGTAAGTATATGCGCGCACGTGTGTGTGCGCGTGCGTGCACGCGCGCGCATTTTCGTGTGTATGTGTGCGCGCACGCGGGCGCGTTTTCGTGCGTATGTGTGTGCGCACGTGTGTGTGTGTGTGTGAGAGAGAGAGAGAGAGAGTGTGTGTGAGCACGCGTGCATGTGTACGTGTGTTTGTGTGTGCGTGTGTGTCTGTGTGTACACGCGCGTGATTTTATGCACGCGAGTGCGTGTGTGCGTCTGTGTGAGTGTGTATGTGTGCGTGCGTGTGTGTCTGTGTCTGTGTGAGTGTGTGTCTGTCTGTGCACGTGTGTGTGTGTGTGCGCATGTGCGCATGTGTGTGTGCGCACGCGTCTGTGTGTGTGTGTGCGTGTGTGCGTGTGTATTCATGTGTGTGTGCACGTGCGTGTGCGTGTGCCTGCATGTGCGTGTGCGTGTGCGCGTTTACGCGTTTTTGTGTGTAGGTAAACGCGTGCGCGTGTGTGTGAGGAAGCGCACTCACGCACACATGTGTTTGTGTGTGCATGTGTGCGTGTGTGTGTGTGAGAGCGTGCGTGCGTGTGTGTGTGTGTGTTTTTGTGAGTGTATGCGTGTGTGTGCGTGAGCACGCGCGCGTGTGTGTGTGTACATGCACGCGCACGTGTGTGTGTTTGTGTGTGGGAGACAGGGAGAGAGAGATTGTGCGCAAGCATGTGTGCATGTGCGTGTGTATGTATGCGTATGTGTATGTGCACGTGTGTGTGTGTGAGAGAGAGAGAGTGTGTGCACGCTCATGTGTGTGTGTGCACGCGCATTTATGTGTGAGCGTGTGTGCGCGTGAGTGTGTTTCTGTGTGTGTGTGAGTGTGTGCGTGAGTGTCTGTGTAAGTGTCTGAGTGGGTGTGCGCACGTGTGCGTGTGTGTATGTGCACGTGTGTGCGTGTGTGTACATGTGTGTGTACGTGTGTGTGAGAGAGAGAGTGTGCATACACGCATGTGGATGAATGTGTGCGCGCGCGTGTTTGTGTGTGTGTGTGTGTGCACGCGCGTTTGTGTGTGTTTGTGTGCGCGTGTACGTGGATCTGTGTGTGTGTGCGTGCGTGCATGCGTGCGTGTGTGTAAGTGTGTGAGTGGCAGTGAGCACGTGTGTGTGTGTGTGTGTTTTTGTGCGTGTGCGTGTGTGTCTGTATGCGCACACGTGTGTGTATGTGTGTGTGCGTGTGTGTGTGTGTGTGTGCTCGCATGTGTGTGTGTATGTTTGTGTGTGTTCGAGTGTACGCACACGTGCGTGCGTGTTTGTGTGCGTGTGTGTATGCGTGTGGGCGCACACGTGTGTGAGTGTGTGTGTGTGTGCGTGTTACTGTGTGTGTGGGTGCGTGCGTACGTACATGAGTGCGTGTGTGTGTGTATACGCGCACGCGTGTGTGTCTTTGCCTGCACGCACGCGTGTGCGTGTGTCTGTGTGTGTGTGTGTGTGTGTGTGTGGGGGCGCGCATGTGCGTGTCTGTGCGTGTGTTTGTGTGCGCATGTGCGTGTCTGTGTGTGTGTATGTGTGTGTGAGAGAGAGAGAGAAAGTATGTGCACGCGTGTATATGTGTGTGCGTGTGTGCGCGCGTGTGTCTGTGTGTGTACACGCGCGCCTGTGTGTGCCTGTGAGTGTATGTGCGCGGGTCCATGTGTATGTGTGGGTGCGTGCGCATGCGTGTGTGTGTAAGCGCGTATGCACGCGCGCGCATGTGGTTGTGTGCACGCACGTGTTTGTGTGTGTGTGTGTGTGTGTGTGTGCGAGTGTGAGGGAGAGTGTGTGTGAGCGCACACGCGTGTGTGTTTGTGCGTGTGTATGTATATGCGTGTATGTGTGTGTGCACGCACGTTTGTGTGTGTTTGTGTGTGTTTGTGAGAGTGTGAGCATGCGTGTGTGTCTGCGTGTGTTCACGTCCACGTGTGCGTGTGCGTGTGTCTGTGTAAGTGTATGTGCGTGTGCGCGCACGCGTGTGTCTGTGTGTACGTGCGCACGCGTGTGTGTCTTTTGGTGTGCGCGCACGTGTTTGTGTGATGGCGTGTGCACGGGCGTGCGTGCGTGTGTGTCTGCGTGTGTGTGTGTGTGTGTGTGTCTGTGTGTGTGTATGTTGTGTGTGTGTGTGAGAGAGAGAAAGAGTGTGTGTGTGTGTTAGCACGCGTGTGAGTAAGTGAGAGTGCGCGCGCGTACGTGTGTGTGTGTGTGTGCGTGTCTGTGTGTGTTTACGTGTGCGTGTGTGTGCGTGCGTTTCTGCGTGCGCGTGTACGCGCGTGTGTGTGTGTGTGTGTGCGCGCGTGTAACTGTGTGTGTGAGAGCGTGCGCATGCCTGTATGTGTGTGCGTGTGTGTCTGTCTGTGCGTGTACGTACGCGCGTGTGCGCGTGTGTGTGTATGTGTGTGTGTGAGAGAGAGAAAGTGTGCGCGCTTGTGTGTCTGTGTGTGTACACGCGCGCGTGTGTGTGCCTGTGAGAGTATACGTGTGTGTGTGTATATGCGTGTGTGCGTGTGTGCATGTGTGTGTGTGGGTGCGTGCGCATGCTTGTGTGTGTAAGGGTGTTTGCACGCGCGCACATGCTTTTGTGCGCACGCACGTGTTTGTGTGTGTGTGTGTGTGTGAGAGTGTGTGTGTGAGAGAGAGAGAGAGAGTGTGTGAGCGCACACGCGTGTGTGTTTGTACGCGTGTGTGTGTGTGTGTGCACGTACGTGTTTTTGTGCACGGGAGTGCGTGTGTGCGTCTGTGTGTGTGTGTGAGTGTGTATGTGTTTGCGTGCGTGCATGCGTGTGTGTCTGTGTGTGCACGTGGATGTGTTTGCGCGCACGCGTCTGTGTTTGTGCGTGTGTGTATGTGTATGCGTGTGTGTGTGTGTATGCGTGGGTGTGCACGTGTGTGTGTGCGTGTGTGTGTATGTGTGTGCGTGTGTGTGTGTCTGTGCGTGTACGTACGCGCGTGTGCGTGCGTGTGTGTATGTGTGTGTGTGAGAGAGAGAAAGTGTGCGCGCTTGTGTGTCTGTGTGTGTACACGCGCGCGTGTTTGTGCCTGTGAGAGTATACGTGTGTGCGTGTGTGTGCGTGTGTGCGTGCGTGCATGTGTGTGTGGGTGCGTGCGCATGCTTGTGTGTGTAAGGGCGTCCGCACGCGCGCGCATGTTTTTGTGCGCGCGCACGTATATGTGTGTGTGTGTGTGTGAGAGAGAGTGTGTGAGCGCACACGCGTGTGTGTTTGTACGTGTGTGTGTGTGTGTGTGTGTGTGTGTGTGTGTGCACGCACGTGTTTTTGTGCACGGGAGTGCGTGTGTGCATCTGTGTGTGTGTGTGTGTGTGTGTATGTGTTTGCGTGCGTGCATGCGTGTGTGTCTGTGTGTGCACGTGGATGTGTGTGCGCGCACGTGTCTGTGTGTGTGTGCGTGTGTGTATGTGTATGCGTGTGTGTGTGTGTGTGTATGCGTGGGTGGGCACGTGTGTGTGTGTGTGTGCGTGTGTGTGTATGTGTGTGCGAGTGGCGTGCGTTAGTGCATGTGTGCGTGCGTGTGTGTATTTGTGTGTGCGTGTGCATGTGCACACGTTTTTGTGTGTGTGTGTGTGTTTGTGGAAGCGCACGCGCGCAAACATGTGTTTGTGTGTGTGAGTGTGCGTGCTTGCGACAGTGCGTGTGTGTGTGTGTGTGCGCACGGGTTTGTATGTGTGTGCACGTGTGTATGTGTGTGTGTGTGTGGGTATGCACGTGTGTGTGTGCGCGCACGTGTGTGTGTGTGGGTATGCACGTGTGTGTGTGCGCGCACGTGTGTGTGTGTGAGTGTGTGCGCACGCGTGTGTATGTGTGTATGGGTGTGCATGTGCGTGCATGCGCGCGCGCGCGTGTGTGTGTCTATGCGTGTGCGTGTGGGTGCGTGCGAGCGTGCATGTGTATGTGTATGTGCGTGCGCATGCGTGTGTGTGTAAATGACTGCGCACGCACACACGTGAATGTTTGGGTGTGCGCGCACGTGCGTGTGGATGTGCGTGTGCGTGTGCGTATGTGTGTGCGTATGTGTGCGTTTGTGTGTGTTTGCGTGCATGCGTGTGAGTCCGTGTGCGTGTGTGTGTGTGTGTGTGTGCACGCGTGTGTGTGTGTGTGTTTGAGAGAGATAGAGTGTGTGCGCACGCGTGTGTTTGTGCGCGTGCGTGCATACGTGAGTGTGTGCGTGCGTGTGTGCGTGTGTGTGTTTGTATGTGTGTGTGTGTGTGTGCGTGTGTGTCTGTGAGTGTACACGCGCGCGTGAGTGTTCCTGCGAGTGTATGCGTGTGCGTGTGTGTGTGTGGGTGCGTGCGCATGTGCGTGTGTATGTAAGCGAGCATGCACGCGCACGCATGTGTTTGTGTGCGCACACGTGTTTGTGTGTGTGTGTGTGTGAGAGAGAGAGTGTGTGTGTGAGCACACACGCGTCTGTGTTTGTGCATGTGCGCGTGTTTGTGTGTGTACGCGCGCGTACGTGTGTGCGCGTGCGCGTGCTTGTGTTTGTGTGTGTCTTTGCGTGTGAGTACATGCGTGTGCGTGTGTATGTATGTGCGTGCACGTGTGTGTGTGAGTGCGAGCACGCGCGCATGTTTTCGTGTTTATGTGTGTGTATGTGCGGGCGCACGTGTGTGTGTATGTGCATGTGTGCACGCGTGCACATGTG
>OZ012739.1:403243795-403276295 GCA_963859935.3 Lathyrus sativus | reverse complement strand
CTACGTGAGAAGAAATGGAAAAAGCCTTTCTGAATGAGTATTTTCCTGCCTCTGTTTATATTTGCAAACGATATGATATTATGAATTTTAAACAGGGGGAGGGAGAATCACTCGGGGACTCGTATAAAAGGTTCAAACGCTTATTGGTTGCATGTCCTACTCACAATCTGGATCAAACTGAACAGATGCAAATGTTTGTGAATGGTCTTAAGATGAAGACTAAGCAGCTAATTGATACAGCAGCCGGTGGTTCATCCAACTTTACAACAGCCACTGGAATGAGAAAAATTATTGAAGCGATCGCTGCAAACGAACATCTGGAATTATATGACCGGAGTGTGAGTAAGCCGAAAGAAATAGTTGACTTGAAGTTGGCCGCACAAGTTGTGAAAATGAAAGATCAAATCAAAGCTGAAGTGGAAAGAAGGCTTAAGGGAATGAATGTGGGTATTGAAACTATAGCTCAGGTGCAACCTGTCCAAGTTGTGAGTTGTGAGGTATGTAATGGTCCCCATTTTACTGTGCATTGTCTTGCTACTGCTCAACAAATTGAAGAGATAAAAGTTTTGAGGCAAAACAATCCGTATTCTCATACCTATAATCCAGGATGGAATAATCATCCTAATTTTTCCTGGAAAGACCAAAACCAATTTCTATATCCGCAACAACAACAGGCTCCTCAAAAAGCAGAATGGGAGTTAGCTATTGAAAGAATGGCAGCTCAAGGTATGCAATTCCAAGAAGAAACCCGAAACATTCAAAGGAGCATCACATCTTCCATCAAAAATCTTGAGTCGCAGATGGGACAGATAGCCCAACACCTCTCAACACACGCTCAAGGAACCCTCCCGAGCGCGACAGTATCGAATCCGAAAAATCAAGAGAGTATTAATGTTGTCAAAACAAGAAATGAGAAAGTGATAGAAGAGGAGGAAACAAAGGGGGAAGAATGTATAGAGGTGAAACGTGAGGTAAGAGAAAAAATAAAAGAACCAGAAGAAGTTGTACTAACTGAAAAGTCAACTGGAGAGAAAAAGAAAGAGGAGGTCAAACCGAAAATCAAATTACCATTCCCTCAAAGAGTTACAAAGAAGGATCAGAACGAGAAAGACTTTGAAAAGTTCAGTGCAATGTTCAACAAATTGGAAATCAACATGCCCTTCTTTGAAGCACTTGAGCAAATGCCTTTGTACAAGAAGTTCATGAAAGAGGTTATAGATAAAAAGAGACCAATGGGTGAAGTATCGAAGACCACAACTGAGCAATGCAAGGAAATAGCACAAGAAAGGAAAATATCAATCAAGATGAAGGATCCTGGACCAGTTGTAATCCCTTGTACTATAAAGGATCGAACTTTTAAGAAAGTCCTGATCGATTCAGGTGCTAGTGTGAGTCTCATACCGTTATCAATTTTCAACAAGCTGGATATTGGAAAAGTGAGCGATACGGGAACAAGCTTGAAGTTTGCCGACCACACAACCAAGATGGCATATGGGCTAGCAGAGGATGTTCTAGTGACAATCAATAACTTCACTTACCCAATTGATTTTCAAATCATGGATATACCCGAGGATGAAGAAACTTCGATCATACTTGGCCGGCCGTTCTTGCTTACTAGTCGGTGCAATATTGGTGTGGAAAAAGGTACGCTCACTTTGAAATTTTTTGATGAGGAAATCACTTTAAAAACTCAAGAGGGTCGAAAGAAAGGTAAGGAGAAAGATGTCAAACCTTCAGTTGGGAATATTAACATAACTAAGAAGGGAGAACGATCAAAACCATTTCAGGTTGCTCTTATCTCTGAACCGACACAATATTCTGTTGCGAAGAAGTCGAGCAATAGAGTTTGGAAGTTGAAGTACCCCCCATAATAATGGGGAGTCGATCGTCGAGCCATGCGACGTTAAACAAAGCGCTGCGTGGGAGGCAACCCACAGTTTTATGAATTGATGTTGTTTCTTTTGTTGTTATTGTTTTTGCAGGAATAAACGAGATTTTACAAGGGAAAACGTGGAAGCAACGAAGAGGTACTGCATTACCTGTCGACCCCTCTGTGAGGATCTCTGTGAGTACACCTCTTCTTCTCTTGATTCTTGAACATTGAGACAATGTTTAATTCAAGTTTGGGGGAGGTTTTACCGTTTTGAATTGTCTATTTAAACACCTTTTTTATTTTTAAGTTCGGTAAAAATCACATCGAATTCGCCCATATGGAGTTTGTAAATTTTTTTCTTGTGATTAATAGGTGTGTAAGGTAGTCAAGAAAGTATTTAGAGTTCAAGGGAAGTTGAGTTTGAACTAAGGAACTTGGGAAAGTTTGGAAATTGAGGTATAACTTGAACACCCTAGGTTCCCCAGAGTAAGGAAACGAGTCCAACGTGTAGATTTGTGCCATAGTACTTGGATTTGAAAAGTATACCCCGATTAGTTCATTGTGATAGTCCTACATAAAAAAAAATTTGTTTTGAAAATGATGTGTGACACCAAAAAAAATAGAGTTGAATAATGACGGTAAAGACAACCTGTCCTTCTAATTTGGGGAACCCTCACCCGGTTATTTAGCCTAGCGGCGGTTGAATCTCTATAGTCGTCCCAAAGTGGACTAATAAACGCTTGTGAGCGAGAAAAAGAATAAAGGTGCCACAGAAAAAATCTCGAGCAAATGTGCATGCCTTAATCTGATTATTTGAATGAAAGGGGTAGAAAATCGAAAAAAAGACTTAAGCCCAAAGTATAGTTGGAGAGGTGGCTGAAAGGGAGATTTAGGTCCGTAAGTTTACTGCGGTATGTGTTTATGTAATGCCTTCGTTAACGGATGAGTACCGAGAGAGCTGGTTTGAGCCGATCGGAACTAAGACTCACGTATGAGTATCGACACGCCTTACAACCCTGAACCCTTCACTTGATGTACTGTTTAACTTGAAAATTATTTATCCAACTTTTTGCTTGAGGTCAAGCAATGGTTTAAGTTTGGGGGAGTTTGATCGATGGTTTTTACACGTTATTTTACAGTTTATTTCAGTTAATCATTTGTTTTGTCTTGTCGTATTTTAGTTATTTTTATTACATTTTACGCGTCGATTTGGTATTTTTACTGTTTCTAGGTTCAGGTATACAATAAAGGAGAAGCAGAGCGAAAACTGGGAAAAAATGGCAAGATTTCGGAAGAGTTTTGTTGTGAAATCTTTAGCAGTATGCACGAAAACGATCATAACTGGAGTTCCGGGAATCCGTTTGAGGCGTTCTAAAAACCGCCAGAAAGCTAAGAGAGAGAGCTACGACTTTCGTGTTGGAGTCGAAGTCAGATTCAAAACAGGGATGTAACACGGGTACCCGTGTTGTGTGACACGGTCCGTGTTGCAGGATGTGCTCAGAAAAGGCGATTTTTGGATAAAAAAACAGTGGCACAACACGGGTGCCCATGTCGTGTGACACGGCCCGTGTTGTGACACCTGGGACTTGCAAATTTCATGCGAAAAATCTTTCAGGAAGCCAACACGGGCGCCCGTGTTGCAAGAAGCGCTTTTTTCCCTATTTTTCTTGTATTTTTTACTCTTGTGATCCCCGAGGGTATTGTGGGTATTTCCCTAGTGATGAGTTTGAATTGAGACTATTTGATACGTGTTTGGAGAAAGTATAAGGATTACTTTTGAACGGAAAGGAAATT
The DNA here is from genome assembly GCA_963859935.3 of Lathyrus sativus. Classification (NCBI taxonomy): domain Eukaryota; kingdom Viridiplantae; phylum Streptophyta; class Magnoliopsida; order Fabales; family Fabaceae; genus Lathyrus; species Lathyrus sativus. The sequence continues at coordinate 403,272,628 of OZ012739.1, read as the reverse complement.
TGACGATAAAGATTGAAGCGATCAAGGATTTGGGAACAGAAGATCCTCATGAGCGGAAGCGATTGAAGATCAAAGCAACCAATTCTCTTGTAATGTTGAGTTTATTTTTATTATTATGAGTAGCTAAACCCCCCAATGCTAGGGGGTGTCCCTGAATTGACTCTGTAATAACCTTTGGTTTCTTGAATTATATATTTCACTGCTTTCTAATCATCGTTGTTATCGTATAATGTTTTATGGCTTTTGTTATTTGACAAATGGAAATATGATTTACGGTTAACCTTAGGTTTGGAAGAACAAGTGTTAACGTGTGTATACGATAATATTATAGTAGATATTGCCTAGGAATGAGGTTACCCTATAGTAACCATAATGTTTTAGATAAAATATATTGCTTGGTATTGTTCCTATACCGCCAAGGAATTGGGGCATAGGGAGAATACCAAAGAGTTTTCTGCTAAGGAATTAGAGTCAACTAATCTTTAAAACCAGTAACGATTGAATTGAGCAGTAATTTATAAAAATTAAGGATTAAGGTTATTACAAGGTTTTTTCATACACCCTACTCTAGCATGCTTCTCATAACTGTCTAAAACTTTTATTTTACTGCTTTTGCCTTTTGGCCTTTAAAATTGTAAGAAACAAACCAAAACCCCTATGACTTTTTGTTCAATTGTATTATTTTAGAACTTGTGTTCATACGCAGTCTGCGAGATCGATATTCGGGGAATTTACCCTTATTACTACATCGGTACAATTAGTACACTTGCTAATTTACCGGTCAATGTGTGTGGGTGTGCACGCGCGCGTGTGTGTATGTGTGTGCGTGTGGGTGCGTGCGAGCGTACATGTGTATGTGTATGCGCGTGCGCATGCGTGTGTGTGTAAATGACTGCGCACGCGCGCACGTGAATGTTTGGGTGTGCGCGCACGTGTGTGTGGATGTGTGTGTGCGTGTGCGTATGTGTGTGCGTGTGTGTATACGTCTGTGGGTGTTTGCGTGTGTGCGTGTGAGTCTGCGTGTGTGTGTGTGTGTGTGTGTGTGTGTGTGTGTGTGTGTTTAAGAGAGATAGAGTGTGTGCGCACGCGTGTGTTTGTGTGTGTGCGCGCGCGTGCATACGTGAGTGTCTGCACGTGTGTGTGTGTGTGTGCGCGTGTGTTTGTATGTGTGTGTGCGTAAGTATGTGTGAGCGTACACGCGCGCGTGTGTGTGCCTGCAAGTGTATGTGTGTGTGTGTGTGTGTGTGTGTGTGTGTGCGTGCGTGCGTCCATGTGTGTGTGTGGGTGCGTGCGCATGCGCGTGTGTATGTAAGCGCGCTTGCACGCGCGCGCATGTATTTGTGTGTACGTACGTGTTTGTGTGTGTGTGTGTGTGTCTGAGTGTGTGTGTGAGCGCACACGTGTCTGTGTTTGTGCGTGTGTGTGTGTGTGTGCGCTTGTGTGTACGCTTGCGCGTGTGGTTGTGTGTCTTTGCGTGTGAGTGCATGCGTGCGTGTGTATGTATGTGCGCGGAAGTGTGTGTGTCAGTGCGAGCACGCACGCGCGTTTTCGTGTTTATATGTGTGTATGTGCGTGCGCACGTGTGTGTTTATGTGCATGTGTACATGCGCACACATGTGTGTGTGAGAGAGAGAGAGAGAGAGAGAGTATGAGCACGCGTGCGTGTGTACCTGTGTGTGTGTGTGTGTGTGTGTGTGTGTGTGTGCGTGTGTGTCAGTGTGTGCACGCGCGTGCTTTTGTGCACGCGAGTGCGTGTGTGCGTTTGTGTGTGCGTGAGTGTGTATGTGTTTCCGTGCGTGTGTGCGGGTGTGTGTGTCTGTGTGTGCACGTGTGTGTGTGTGTATGCGTGTGTGTGTGTGTGTGCGCGTGTGTGTGTATGTGTGTGCGAGCGGCGTGCGTTAGTGCACGTGTGCATGCGTGTGTGTATGTGTGTGCGCGTGCACACGTTTTTGTGTGTCTGTAAGCGCGTGCGCGTGTGTGAAGAAGCGCACGCGCACACATGTGTTTATATGTGTGTGTGTGTGTGCATGTGTGTGCGTGCGTGCATGAGTGCGTGTGTGTGTGTGCGCGCACGCGTTTGTGTGTTTGCGCGCGCACGTGTGTGTGTGTGTGTGTGTGTGCACGTGTGTATGCACGTGTGTGTGTGTACGCACACGTGTGTATGTGTGTGTATGCACGCATACGTGTATGTATGTGTGTGCGTGTGGGTGCGTGCAAGCGTGCATGTGTGTGTATGTGCGTGCACATGCGTGTGTGTGTAAATGAATGCGCACGCGCGCTCTCGTGATTGTTTGGATGTGCGCTCACGTGTGTGTGTGTGCACGTATGTATGTGTGTATGAGAGAGAGTGTGCACGTGTGTGTATGTGTGTACGTGTGTGCGTGTGTGCGTGTGTACATGTGTGAGCGTGTGAGCCTACGCGCAGACGGGCGCGCTTATATGTGTGTATGTGTGTGTGCGCGGGTGTGCGTGTGTGCGCGGGTGTGCGTGTGTGCACCCACGCGCGTGTGCCTTTTTGTGTGTATATGAGCGTGCGTGTGTGCGTGCGTGTGTGTGTGTATGCGCACGTGTGTGTATGAGTGCATATGTGCGCACATGTGTGTGTGAGAGAGAGTATGCGCATGCGTGTGTGTGTGCTTGCGTGTTTGTGTGTGCGTATGTATGTGCGAACGCATGTGTGTGTATGCGCGCGCGTGTGTGTGTGCGCGCGCACGAGCACAAGCGCCCGCGTGTTTGTGTGTGAGCGTGCATGCATGAATGCATGCGCGTGTGCGTGTACGCGTGCGGCGTGTGTGAGTGCGTGCGTGCGTGTGTGTGTGTGTGTGCACGTGTGTGTATGTGTGTGCACGCAGGTGTGTGTGTTTGTGCGAGCGCGCGCGTGTTTGAGTGTGCACGCGCGCCGTGTGTTTGTGTGTTTGTGTGTATGCACGCACGTGTGTGTGTGTGTGTGTGGGTCTGTGTATGCGCGTGTGTATTTGTGTGTATGCGCGCGCGTGTTTGTGTGAGTGTGCGCGCGTGCGTTTGTGTGTGTGTGTGTGTGTGCGTGCGCGCACGTGTATGTGTGTGAGAGAGAGAGAGAGTGTGTGCGCACGCATATGTGTATGCGTGCGCGTGTGTGTGTGTGTGCATGTGTCTGTGTGTGTGGGTTTGTGTGTGTGTGTGTGAGCGCACATGTGTGTGTGGGTGAGCACGCGGGCGTGTTTGTGTATGCATGCACGCGCACACGTGTGTATTTGTTTGTGGGTGCGCACACGTGTGTGTGTGTGTGTGAGAGAGATTGTGCGCACGCATGTGTGTGTGTGCACGTGCGTGTCTGTGTGCGTGTATGTGTGTGTGAGAGAGAGAGTGTGCGCACGCGTGTGTGTGCATGCGTACGTGTGTGTGTGTGTGCGCTTGTGTGTGTGTGTGCGTGTACGCACGCGCCCGCGTGTTTGTCTGTGTATGTGCAACTGTGTGTGAGTGTGTGAACGCGTGCACGCGTGTTTGTTTGTGTTTGTATGTGTGTGTGATAGAGAGAGAGAGAGAGAGAGTGCGCACGTGTGTGTGTGTGTGTGTTTTTGTGTGTGTGTCTGTGTGTGTGCGTGCGTGTGTAAGTGTGTGAGTGGGTGTGCGCACGTGTGTGTGTGTGTGTGCATGTGTGTGTGTGTGGGTGCACGCGCACGCGTGTGTTTGTGTATGCGCAAGTGTGTGTAAGTGCATGAACGCGTGCGCACGCGTTTGTTTGTGTGTGTGTGTGTGTGCGCTTGTGTGTGTGTGAGAGAGAGAGAGTGTGTGTGTGTGCGCACGTGTGTGTGTGTGTTTTTGTGCGTGTGCATGTGCGTGTGTGTCAGTGTGCGCGCATGTGTTTTTGTGTGCGCACGCATGTGTGTGTGCGTGTGCGCGTGTGCATGTGTGTGTGTGTATCTGTGTGTGTTCGAGTGTATGGGTACGTGCGTGCGTGCGTGTGTGTGCGCACGCATGTGTGAGTGTGTGTGTGTGTGTGTGTGCGTGTAACTGTGTGTATGGGTGAGTACGTGCGTGTGTGAGTGCGTGTGTGTGTATGCGCATGCGTGTGTGTGTGTGTGTTTCCCCCCATGCGCACGTGTGTGTGTGTGTGCGCATGTGCGTCTGTGTGTGTGTGTGTGTGTGAGAGAGAGATAGTGTGTGCACGCGTGTGTGTGTGTGTGTGTGTGTGTGTGTATGTGCCTATGAGTGTATGTGTGTGCGTCCATGTGTATGTGTAGAAGCTTGCGCATGCGTGTGTGTGTAAGCGCGTCTGCACGCGCGCATGTGGTTGTGTGCGCGCACGTGTTTGTGTGTGTGTGTGTGAGAGAGAGAGAGAGTGTGTGTGTGTGTGTGTGTGAGTGCACACGCGTGTGTGTTTGTGTGTGTGTGTGTGTGTTTGTGAGAGTGTGAGCATGCGTGTGTGTGTGTGCGTGTGTCTTTGTAAGTGTGTGTTCGCGTGTGCGCATGTGTGTGTTGATAACGTGAAATCGTATATATATAATGACATACATTTTAACCAATCTATGACTGGTTTCACTCTGATTTCGGGTTTTCCACGTTATTTGTCTAGTATTTTGCAGGTATTCAAAGTTTATGTTCAAATGGAGCAAGATGAAGAAAACAAGCAATTACGAATGAAAACTAGATGAAAAACAGATCAAAAACAGCAAATACGGATTTTGCTGATATGACGGTTGTCACATGACCATTACGATCGTCATACGTGTTACGACCGTCACAATCCATGACGACCGTCATGCAGACAAAAAATGCAGAAAATGTGCATGTGCTGTAAGTGCCTTCAGAGACCAAAAAGAGTGGGCCACTAGCTCCTACTTTCTCTGACATCAATCCCACTTCCTGAAGCAACTAACCGTTGGAAATTCTATCTATAAAAGGAGGAAGTTAAGACCATAAAAAGGGAGCTGCATTCAAGACACGAAGTGCTGCCAAATTATTTTCAGAGCGAATTTGAGTTTCAGAATTTCTTTATTGTTTCCTTTTCCTTTCCTTGCAATTGTGTTTTACTTTTCAATTCTATTCTGTATGAGTAATTGGTACCAAGACTAAATCCTGCCGACATTGTGGAGGATTTCCCAAAGGTCAATTGAATTATTTACAAGTTCTTATTATAATCATTAATTGAACTTTATTTTCCATTATGATGCATGCTTATATATTCTACCATTGTTTACGTGTTCTTAGTTTATATTCCATGTCTGGCTAAATTAAAGTAATCGGTATGTAATAGGTGGTCAGATGGGATTCGATAATAACCGGTGTATTCGTCCTTTTCAAACTTATTTTTGGCTTTAGTTTTTAAATCGATTTTTCTAAATAAATGTTCGTCGCGACAGCGAGAACTTATTTAAAAGTAGTTTTGCCACGACAGTGGGAAATTCATAAAGGTATAAACCAACAAGCGACAGCTGAGGTTAGGACCAGATAGTAAAAACTAAGCATTCGTTTTAAAAACAGCGACATCACTTTAAAAAAGGATTAGAACTTAATGGTTTTCAAAAAGTAATTTTAACCGCGAACGGAATAGCGACAACATACGTTCCGCCTTAGAGTTGCGACTAGCGTCAACAACCATCGTGAGACAAAATTCTTTAAGCCGTCATTTTCTTCTTAAACTATTTTTGAAAACACCCAAAACACCGGTGACTTGTCGAATCCTTGAAGAACCAACATATTGCATACCGATTCACGCATTAATACCTTAAGTAACGTCTTTAGTTTCCTTTTATTATACACACTTGTTTTGCTTTTATTCCCTTAAAACCATACCGACCTAGCTAAACATAGTAACACCCGAGAATACTAGCTTGATTACGAGTCCCTGTGGGATCGATATCTTATATTACTACGCGATAGACTGTGCACTTGCAGTTAGTTCAGTTAGACATAGAAAGTCACGATCAAGTTTTTGACGCCGTTGCCGGGGAACCGTTTAGTCAATAGTGTAATCCTTTGTTACACAGTATAGACTAGGTTAACTATTCTCTCTCCCTCTACTCATTCGTCGGTTGTATGCCAAGTACTCGCTCACAAGGCGACATCTTACAACCTACAATTGCCGAACTAGAGCGCTTCTTACACTTAAGAAGGCGCATCCTCGAATATCAACGAAAACACAATATTCCTGATCTTCTAGCTCATACTCCTGTTGAAGAATCGAAGATGGCTGAAGGACCTCAGAACAAACCGCTGAAGGACTACGCTACCCCATCTCAGCTGGAGCCTCGAAGTAGCATTGTTGCCCCCGCTATAAACCGGAACAATTTCGAGCTGAAACCGTCATTGCTGTCAGCTGTACAACAACATCAATTCTCAGGAAATGCAACTGAGGATCCGAATGAACACTTAACGAAGTTTGTGCAATACGCGGACACAGTGAAGGCAAATGGAGTAACTCCAGATGCAATAAGACTTCGTCTCTTTCCTTTCTCTCTTAGAGATAGAGCTTGGACTTGGTTACAATCCTTACCATCCAACTCCGTTACGATGTGGGAACAGTTGAAGAACGTTTTCTTAGCAAGATATTTTCCGCCAAGCAAAACTGCTATGCTTAGAGCTCAAATCAACAGATTTCGACAAAAAGATGCTGAATCTCTCTATGAAGCATGGGAAAGGTTTAATGATATGATGAAAGCATGTCCTCACCACGGTTTAGAAGACTGGGTGACGATCCATACTTTCTACAATGGGCTTCTATATAACACGAGATTAACGGTAGACGCCGTCGCAGGCGGTGCACTTATGGATAAGCCATACGATGAAGCCTATCAACTTATCGAAAACATGTCTCAGAACCACTGCCAATGGGGAGGTGAAAGAACTCCATCAGAGAAACCCGCAGCGAAAGGTGGGATGTACAAGATCAGCAGTCTTGAAAAGTTCAACGCTAAGGTGGATGCTCTAGCGCAGAAAATCGACAGTCTAACTGTAACACCACCTGCAACCGTAGCTGCTGTAACTCCAAATTGCGAGTTATGTGGAATCGCCACTCATAATGCGCCTGATTGCCCATTATTGGCAGGATTTCCACCAGACCAATTAAACTACGCTTAAGGTAACCCTTACGCAGATACTTACAACCCAGGATGGAGGAACCACCCAAACTTTTCCTACAAAAGCGATAATGCCTTGCAAGCACCAGCTGCTCCGCCAGGATATCAGAAACTAGCCGCAGCTGCCCAGACTGCCCCTAGGAAATCAAATCTCGAAGTGATGATGGAAAAATTCATAGCTACTCAAGTTCAAACAAATAAAGAATTCCTGAATCAAAACATACACACTAGCGAGCAGATTAAACAGCTGACCAGAAAAGTAGACGCTTTAGCCACCCATAATAAAATGCTTGAAACGCAGATATCACAAGTGGCTCAACAACAAGCCTCTGCGGCCGCACCAGCTGGAACATTTCCATGTCAGCCAAAACCTAATCCGAAAGGTCATGCAAATGCTGTCATATTGAGAAGTGGAAAAGAATTGGAAGACCCAACAGATCCTAGGCATGAAGATTCAGCCATGCATCAGAAATCTGATAAACCAACAGAAAAAGAGTCTGAAACCGAAAAGAAGGAAGGTGACGAGCAAGAGGCCGTTAAAGATGAAAACTCATATGTGCCTCCACCGCCATATAAACCACTGATTCCTTATCCTCAAAGATTCATAAATTCCAAAACTTCAGGACAATTTAAGAAATTCGTTGAACTTCTGAAACAACTAAATATAACTATTCCTTTCACAGAAGCGATAACTCAAATGTCGCCATACGCTAAGTTTGTTAAATAAATCTTGTCTAACAAAAGGAAAATCGAGAATAACGAAATAGTTACACTTACTGCCGAATGTAGCACAATCATTCAAAATAACATGCCTCCTAAACTAAAAGACCCAGGTAGTTTCTCCATACCTGCGTCATAGGAAAGTTCATCATAGACAAAGATTTATGAGATCTAGGAGCCAGTATAAGTGTTATACCCTTATCTATATGCAAAAAGCTGAACATGGGAGAACTAAGACCAACTAAAATGTCCGTGCAATTGGCTGATCGATCAGTCAAATATCCCGTCGGTATGCTGGAAAACGTTCCAGTACGCATAGGTCAATTCTATATTCCAACCGACTTCATAATCATGGACGTCAAAGAGGACTCTGTTACCCCAGTCATCCTAGGAAGACCGTTCCTAGCAACAGCCGGAGCTATCATAGACGTAAAGAAAGGAAGGCTAACATTCGAAGTAGGAGAAGAAAAGATAGAGTTCATCCTTACTAAGTTCTTGAAGGTACCAACCATAGATGACACATGCTATATAGTAGATGTCATTGACGAATGCATACGAGAACTGGAGAAGGAAGAAACTAAATATTTTGAAATCATGAAGATCCAAATCCCTGATATTCATGAAGATGACAACTGGCATGCGCCATACAAAGATGATAGTCTGAGCGAGATTTTAGCACTAACTCCAAATCACATGCCAGGTCCGAAAAACCCAGTTTTAGAACTTAAAGAACTACCTAAAACCCTCAGGTACGAATTCTTAGACGCGGAATTCAAAAGACCAGTAATAGTCAATGCAAATTTAGGACAGTCAGAAACTGAGCAATTACTAGAAGTCCTAAGGAAATACCCAATTGCGTTAGGCTATAATATAAGTGATCTTAAAGACATAAGTCCCTCCATCTGTATGCATCGAATCATGCTAGAGGAAGACTGCAAAACTTCAAGAGAACATCAGAGAAGGATAAATCCGATCTTAAGCACTGTAGTCAAAGACGAGGTGAAAAAGTTACTAGACGCAAGAATCATATACCCGATCTCCGATAGCCAATGGGTCAGCCCAGTGCACGCAGTGTCAAAGAAAGGAGACGTTACCATAGTGAAGAATGCGAAAGGTGAATCGATAACCTAAAGGGTTGTGACTGGAAGCAGGATGTGTATCGATTACAGAAAATTGAATAAGGCGACTCAGAAAGATCACTTCCCTTTACCTTTCATAGACCAGATGTTAGAAAGACTAGCGAAACATTCGTACTTCTGCTATCTAGATGGTTATTCGGGATTCTTCCAAATTCCTATTCACCCCGATGACCAAGAAAAGACGACATTCACCTGTCCTTATGGCACTTTTGCTTATCGCCGAATGTCGTTCGGACTATGCAATGCTCCAGCAACCTTCCAAAGATGCATGATGGCAATCTTTGCTAATTTCATAGACGACATCATGGAAGTGTTCATGGATGACTTCTCTGTATGCGGACAAAGCTTTGAAAGCTGCCTGTCAAATTTAGAAATGGTACTCAAAAGATGCGCTAAAGTGAAGCTTGTCCTCAATTGGGAGAAATGCCATTTCATGGTCCGACAAGGCATCCTTTTAGGACACGTCATATCTGAAAAGGGGATTGAGTTTGACAAAGCTAAAATAGAGATAATAAAGGATCTTCAACCTCCAAAAACAATATGAGAAATACGAAGCTTCTTAGGACATGCTGGATTCTACCGAAGATTCATAAAGGATTTCTCGAAAATCACAAAACCTTTGACAGGTTTATTGATGAAAGATGTTGAGTTCGTTTTCGACAAAGAATTCTTGCAAGCATTCGAAACTCTAAAGACAACACTCATTACCGCACCAATCATGCAACCCCAGATTGGCGACTACTATTCGAAATCATGTGCGATGCGAGTGACTATGCTGTAGGCACAGTTCTAGGACAAAGGAAAGACAAGAAGCTTCACGCAATCTACTACGCCAGTAGAACTTTAGACCCTGCCCAAATGAACTATGCCACAACGGAGAAGGAACTTCTAGCAGTTGTGTTTGCACTTGACAAATTTCGTTCCTACTTGGTAGGAGCCAAAATAATCATATACACAGATCACGCTGCGATTAGGTACCTAATAAGCAAAAAGGATGCCAAACCAAGATTATTGAGATGAATCCTATTATTACAAGAGTTCGACTTAGAAATTAAAGATAAGAAAGGAACCGAGAACGTAGTTGCAGATCACTTATCCCGAATAGAGGGCATTAAACAAGAGTCAGTGCCTATCAATGACGATTTTCCCTACGAACGTCTGATAGCCAAATTGGAAAGCGATATGTCCAACTTAGCCTCGGAAGAACCAGAACTTGAAAAAGCCGTGGAAGCTGTCTATGCCCAAGCCACTTTGCCTTGGTACGCCGATATCGTTAATTACTTAGCCGCAGGCGTGCTTCCACTGGACCTAACTTATCAACAAAAGAAGAAATTCTTCCACGACTTAAAGCATTACTATTGGGACGAGCCTCTACTTTTCAAACGAGGCGCCGACAACATGTACCGTCGCTGTGTCCCAGAGGAAGAAATAGAAGACATCATTTCCCAATGCCATTCAGCACCTTATGGTGGTCATGCTAGTACTTCAAAGACGTACGCTAAAATTCTACAATATGGCCTATTTTGGCCCAGCCTCTGGAAGGATGTCCATATCGCTGTACTCAAATGCGACCGGTGCCAACGCACTGGCAACATCTCACGACGCGATGAAATGCCTCAGAAAGGAATTTTAGAAGTAGAAATCTTTGACGTATGGGGAATAGACTTCATGGGACCTTTCCCGTCTTCTTTTGGAAACAAATATATACTCGTCACTGTCGACTATGTATCTAAATGGATAGAGGTCATTGCCGCTCCAACGAATGACGCGCGAGTAGTCGTCAAACTCTTTAGAAACACAATCTTTCCTAGATTCGGTGTGCCCAGACTCGTCATTAGTGACGGTGGTTCACACTTCATATCGCGAATCTTTGACAAACTCCTCTCTAAATATGGAGTCAAACACCGCGTAGCTACACCGTATCATCTGCAAACTAGTGGACAAGTGGAGGTTTCAAACAGAGAAATAAAACAAATATTGGAAAAGACTGTCGCAACCTCCAGGAAAGATTGGTCATCGAAACTGAACGAAGCTTTATGGGCCTATAGGACCGCTTTTAAGACACCAATAGGTACCACACCATTTAAACTGGTTTATGGGAAATCATGTCACCTGCCAGTGGAATTAGAGCATAAAGCCTTTTGGGCTATTAAGACGCTGAACTTCAACTACACTGAGGCAGGGGAGAAACGAATCTTGAATCTTCATGAATTAGAAGAACTCAGGTTGGACGCATATGAGAATGCCCGCATCTACAAAGAAAGAACCAAGAAATGGCATGACATACGTTCAGTCTGGAAAAAATTCAGTGTGGGAGACGTCGTGCTCCTATTCAACTCAAGATTGAAACTTTTCCCAGGAAAACTAAAATCTAGATGGTCTGGACCTTTTGAGGTAACCAAAATCCTTAAAAGTGGAGCTGTTGAAATTAGCGATAAAACCAACGCACCGTTTATAGTATATAGACAGCATTTAAAGCATTATAATCAAAACAAAAACAGCCACCACGTGAGCAGTATGCAATTGCTCGAGCTTCCCGCTCAAATCCCCGAATAGCTTGTCACCAAGCTATTGTCAGGATTTTGATGTTAAAAACAGTGTTGATTGGGAGGCAACCCAATTTTCCCCGTTTTTCCCTTCTAATTTATTGAAACTATGTTTTCATTTTAATTTATAATTTTGCATAAAATTCTATTTTCTACTATCTTTCTTATTTTTATCACCTTTTTGCTTCTTAAAAATCTAATCTGAGTAAATGTGATTTCAACTTTTCCAGGATTTTAAAGCCTTCCTACCTTTCTTCCATTTTTATCTGACTAACTTCCGAGTATGGCTGACATTGACGTTACGACCGTTGTATTTAGAGGACTAGCTCACAAGGCCAGATTTGAGGCACTAACTCAGAGAGGCATCACTTCGACTCTGTACTATGATAGATCCACCATGGATAAGCTAGGAATCCACGATAGCATCCAGTACCTGTTTAACCAATTAGGCTGGGAGCAAACTGCTCTAAAGACCCGATTTGCTACCTACTGCGAACTCACGTTCGAATTCCTTAGCTACTTAAGCTACTTACCCGAATATGGATATGGATCCACCAAAGAGCTGATAACCTTTAGAATATTTGGAATGGACCACACCCACAACCGACGTCGTTAGCTAACATCCTAGGATTCCCTAGTGGAACTTATGTGTTTACCAACACCGAAGAGGATATTGATATCGAGTTAGAACAATTATGGGGTACCATCATAGGTAACTATCACCCTGAACCTAATGACATGCACAATAACGAGATACATAATCCAACACTCTGTTACTTTCATAGGATTTTAGCCCATACCCTCTTTGGGAAGGAGGAAACATTACTACAGTTTCTAAGGAAGAGTTGTTCATCCTTTTCTATGCTTCACAAGGCCGCCCTGTCAATGCTGTACCTTTTATGATGAGATCATTCACACGCCTTAATCAGGAACCACATTCACCCATATTAATAGAAGGCCTAGTCACCATAATTGCCCACGAAATTGGCCTTAGGTACCACCTGAGTGGAGCCATTCGTTTTGGCACCATCAGACCAATGGACATTCAATTTTGCTTCAACAGACGTATCTTAGGTAACTTAGGACCAGGAGCCTACAAATACTTTATTGCTGATCGACCTGTTCACCTTTTCACATTGCCTAACCATGAGATGACGAGTATCCACAATAGAAACAATTGGCTTTATGAATTGGACGAGCCTATGGGATCTCCATCACCTCAATCCACACCCCAAGCCTACATGTACGACATCGATCACATATCAGAAGCACATGACTATATGTATTACAAAGATTACGTGTCCGAAGTGGAGACAGATCCTGAGACCCCTCCTAATTACCATAACTTTCCTGATCCTACTCCTGAACAACGCACAGACAAGTTGGACAATGTTCTGAAAACTATGGACGATTTCAAGCTAGAATTAACCACTGTAAAAGATGAACTAACGCAAATTCACATGGATGTCATTACTTTTATGGACGTAGTTAGCGACCAGTTTGATGACATTATTCAACAGATCAACAAATTGAAGCAACCAAAGGATTGCTGTTTTAGTTTCTTTTTAGTTTAGTTTACTGCATTTCGCGTTATTTCTCGTTTTTAAATTTCGCATTTGTTTTTTTTACTATTGTACTACATTAAACAAGTTTTTCAATTAATGTTATTTCATTTTCATTTCGGTATTACTTTAATCTTGGTTATTCCATTAATTTCCATTTCTATCTGATCTCTTATACTGCGATATCACAAAAATTGCCATTTAAAACTGTGAAAAACGCCCCATATGCAAAATTCTGCAAATCTGCAGAATTTGCTGATGTGACGGTCGTCACGCGTATTACGACCGTAACAATCCCTAACGGTCGTCACGCGTACAGAACTCCACTTCTGTCAAAAACAGGGGTTACGAACCTTTCCCCCTCCACTCTCTTAACTTCCCATTTTCTCACATTCAAATCCCACTACCACGTTCCAAATCCCCCATTACTCAGCCACTCCTTCAAACTTCTATTTCACCCCTATAAATCAACCTTCCCATTTCTCTGTTCTCCATTCACAGAACCCTCACTACATTCCCTCTCTGAACCTCTCACGAAAATGGCAAGGCAAAACCGTGAAATCCCCAATCTGGGCAACATCCTCTTCAGAGAAGGCGAGTCTGGAGAAAGGCAAAGGACCAATTACATGGCTTTCCATCCACGGTCGCTTCAACCGACCTGCTATGCTCACATTGAGTCTTTAACAGAACTTGGAATTCTGGATGGTGTCACCTGGATGCTGCAGAGGGCCGGCATTTGGCATCTCTGCACAAACCCTCAACCTACCTACGAGTCACTCACATTGGAGTTCCTCAGTTCCTTTGCATACGTGACTTCACCCGGCGATACAAATCAGCTTACTGGCGCCGCTTGCTTCCGCATGTTCAACACCAAATACCAAATCAACCAGAATCGAATCGCCGACATGCTGCAGTTTCCTCACGGCGACAATGCTCATCGCCGCCCCTCCGATCAGTTCTACCATGAAACCTTCACTCTTTGGAACCAACTGACCGGAACCACAGCTGATAGTTGGGAGACTCTGAATGCCACCTACATCCACAATCCAACCATCAGATACTTTCATCGGGTGTTGAGAAACACTATCTTCGCTCGTGATAGTAACCACAAAGTCAATTCGAAGGAGTTGTTCTTTCTCCGTTGCGTGTTTGCTTCGGAACCCGTTGACGCCGCACCGTTCCTCTTGGCTCACATTCAAGCCAACTGCAACCGCGACTCAAAACCGTTCTATTTTGGTGGCATAATCACTTCCATCGCCTCAGGCCTCGGCCTTGGCAACCACCTCCAAAACCTTCGCCAGATGCCTCCTGTTTTTCTCGACACCGACCATTGCCATGCTTTTCACCTAATAAGATCCCGAGCAGATGGAAAATATCATCCGGTAGTGCGAGGCCGCACTATCCAAAGCATTATCATGCCTTCTCGCACCCGAATGCATCCTCAGGACAGAGCCAACTGGCTCTTTGATCCGAATGCCCCTGCTGCCCCAACTCAAGAAAATGCCCAAGGGCCTATGGATGAAGTTCAAGAAGAGTTGGACAGAGCTGACCAAGCTGAGTCATCACAACCACCTCCTGCCAAAGGTCCCTCCTCACGTCGCCGCCGCCGTCCTGAAGCCGATTTTACAGACGCAGATCTCCTCCGCTTCATCGAACAATAGAATCAGATGATGATTATGATGGAACAACAAAATCGACGGGATGAACAGTTCGAAGCTTGGCAGAGAGAACAACTTGATCAAATGAGGACCTCCATGCAGCAGCTCCAAGATGGCCAAGCTGGCCTGATCGATGACATGGCCAACCTCACAGTGCGCGTCGACGGCCTCCGCGACTACATTTACCACAAAGGAGCTTTGAACCTCGACGCACGCGACGGAAGAGCCAGAGGTAGAGCCAGAGACAGAGGCAGAGGCCGGGACTAGTAGTATTTTTCATTTCTTGTATTTCGTTCCATTGTACTTTCCCTTCCGCATTTTTTTCAAATCAGTGAGGACACTAATTGAGATAGTGTGGGAGCGGAGCGTTATTTCCCTATTTCCCTGTTATTTCCTATTCCGCTTGTACTTTCATTCAAAATTTTCAATTTAAAGTATTTTAATTTTGGCAAATAAAGCTCATTTATATATCTCTTTCGATTACGTGAACTCCCCGCGCTTTATTCGACATATACAAAAAAAACTTTTATCCTCCTCAAAGCATCACGTGATACGCAAAAGCTTAACCAAGTTTGGAATTCCCGAGAAGAAAATTCTAACAAAGCCACTACCGCCCTGACACCTTAGATACGAGTCAGTTTCACTACTTACTTGTACCAAAGCCTCAAGTTTCGACTCAAACGGAGCCCCCAGTAGTTTATACGAGCAGTCAACATCATCCTAAACACTTCTAAGTAAGAAACCGATGCAAATAAGTGCGTGATCTCTAGTATGAAATGAAAAATCATGAAAAAGAAAAGCCATATAGCCTGAATATATAGACATGTTCCTTCTAAGTTAGGTGCTCCTCACCCGAGCATTTATCCCAACGGTACGAAACTCTTCAAGATCAATAGCAGAATAAACATAAGTGCGAAGAAAAAAATTGAATTAGCAAAGAGATCATAGTCACTAACAGGTTTACTTGTCGTGAACGTGTATGGACAACGGGCTTAATGTGATTGCGCCAGAACGAAACCGGGTAAAACTTGTTGCAAGAAACTTAACGCCGAGCTGCAATAGCATGATTTGGACTGGCTTGCATAAAAGAGAGACCTTCGAAGACTTACAGTTCAGTGTCATCGCCGTACACGTTTTGTTTCCATTGGACTCCCGGTCTCCTAACTTGATGTCTGAGAAGCCTTTTTGAAAGAAGAGCGTGTCGCGTGCTTGCTAAATTTTTAAATTTTCCTACCTTTACTTGAGGACAAGCAAAGATTCAAGTTTAGGGGAGTTTGATAACGCGAAATCGTATATATAATGACATACATTTTAACCAATCTATGACTGGTTTCACTCTGATTTCGGGTTTTTCCACGTTATTTGTCTAGTATTTTGCAGGTATTCAAAGTTCATGTTCAAATGGAGCAAGATGAAGAAAACAAGCAATTACGGATGAAAACAAGATGAAAAACAGATAAAAACAGCAAATACGGATTTTCCTGATATGACGGTCGTCACATGACCATTATGATCGTCATACGTGTTACAACCGTCACAACCCATGACGACTGTCATGCAGACAAAAAATGCAGAAAACGTGCACGTGCTGTAAGTGCCTTCAGAGACCAAAAAGAGTGGACCACTAGCTCCTACTTTCTCTAACATCAATCCCACTTCCTGAAGCAACTAACCGTTGGAAATTCCATCTATAAAAGGAGGAAGCTGAGACCAGAAAAAGGGAACTGCATTCAAGACACTAAGTGCTGCCAAATTATTCTCAGAGCGAATTTTAGTTTCAGAATTTCTTTATTGTTTCCTTTTCCTTTCCTTGCAATTGTATTTTACTTTTCAATTCTATTCTGTACGAGTAATTGGTACCAAGATTAAATCCTGCCGACATTGTGGAGGATTTTCCAAAGGCCAATTGAATTATTTACAGGTTCTTATTATAATCGTTAATTGAATTTTATTTTCCATTATGATGCATGCTTATATATTCTACCATTGTTTACGTGTTCTTAGTTTATATTCCATGTCTGGCTAAATTAAAGTAATCGGTATGTAATAGGTGGTCAGATGGGATTCGATAATAACCGGTGTATTCGTCCTTTTCAAACTTATTTTTGGCTTTAGTTTTTAAATCGATTTTTCTAAATAAATGTTCGTCGCGACAGCGAGAACTTATTTAAAAGTAGTTTTGCCACGACAGTGAGAAATTCATAAAGGTATAAACCAACAAGCGACAACTGAGGTTAAGACCAGATAGTAAAAACTAAGCATTCGTTTTAAAAACAGCGACAGCACTTTAAAAAAAGGATTATAACTTAATGGTTTTCAAAAAGTAATTTTAACCGCGAAACGGAATAGAGATAGCATACGTTCCGCCTTAGAGTTGCGACTAGCGTCAACAACCATCGTGAGACAAAAGTCTTTAAGCCGTCATTTTCTTCTTAAACTATTTTTAAAAACACCCAAAACACCGGTGACTTGTCAAATCCTTGAAGAACCAACATATTGCATACCGATTCACGCATTAATACCTTAAGTAACGTCTTTAGTTTCCCTTTATTATACACACTTCTTTTGCTTTTATTCCCTTAAAACCATACCGACCTAGCTAAACATAGTAACACCCGAGAATACTAGCTTGATTCTGAGTCCCTGTGGGATCGATATCTTATATTACTACGCGATAGATTGTGCATTTACAGTTAGTTCAGTTAGACATAGAAAGTCGCGATCATGTGTGTGTGTGTGTGTGTGTGAGAGCGGGTGCACGCGTGTGTCTCTGTGTGTGAGCGCACACGCGCGTGTGTGTGTTTGTGTGTGTGAGTGCGCACGTGTATGTGTGTGTGACTGCGTGTGCGCGTGCGTGCGTGGGTGTCTGCGTGTGAGTGTGTGTGTGCGCGCGTGTGTGTGGGGGGTGGGGGTGGAAGAGAGAGTGTGAGAGCACGTGCGTGTGTATGTGCACGCGCGCCTGTGTATGTGTGTGTATGTGCGGACGCACGTGTGTGTGTGTGTCTCTGTGTGTGTTTGTGTGTGCGTGTATGCGTGGGTGTGCGTATACGTGTGTGCGCGCATCTGTGTGTGTGTGTACGTGTAACTATGTGTGTGGGTGCATGTGCATGCGTGTGTGTGTGTGTGTGCGTGTGTGCGTGTGCACGCGTGGGTGTGTTCTCCCGCACACGCGCGTGTGCGCTTGTGTGTGTGTGCGTGCATGTGTGTGTGTGTGTGTGTGTGTGTGTGAGAGAGAGAGAGAGAGAGAGAAAGTGTACACGCTTGTGTGTCTGTGCGTGTACACGCGCGCGTGTGTGTGCTTGTGAGAGTATGCGTGTGTGTGTGTGTGTGCACGCATGCGTGCATGTGTGTGTGGGTGCGTGCGCATGCGTGTGTGTGTGTGTAAGCGTGTTTGCACGCGCGCGCATGTGTTTGTGTGTGTGTGAGAGAGAGAGAGAGAGAGAGAGAGTGTGTGTGTGTGAGCGCACATGTGTGTGTGTTTGTGCGTGTGTGTGGGTGTGTGCACGCGTGTCTGGCTATGCGCGTGTGTGTGTTTGTGTATGTCTGTACGTGTGTGTGCGTGTGTGTGCGTATGTATGAATGTGCATGCACGAGTGTGTGTTTGTGTGTGCATGCACACGCGTATCTATAGGCACGTGTGCACGCACGTGTGTGTGTGTATGTGTGTGTCAGAGAGAGTGTGAGCATGCATGCGTGTGTACGTATGTGTGTGTGTGTGCGTGTGTGTGCCTGTGTGTGCATGCGCGTGTTTTTGTGCACGCGCGTGTGTGTGTGTGTGTGTGTGCGCGCATGTGTGTATACGCACGCGTCTGTGTGTGTGTGTGCATTTGTGTGTGTGTATGCGTGTGTGTGTGCACGTGTGTGTGTATGTGTGTGCGAGTGGCGTGTGTTAGTGCATGCGTGTGTGCGTGTGTGTATGTATGTGTGCATGTGCGCGAGCACACGTTTTTGTGTGTGTATGCGCGCGCGTGTGTGTTTGTGCGTGCACGCGTGTGTGTTTGTGGAAGCACACGCGCACAAACATGTGTTTGTGTGTGTATGCGCACGTGTGTATGTGTGTGTGTGGGTGCGTGCATGCGTGAGTGCGTGTGTGTGTGTGTGTGTGCACGCATTTGTGTGTTTACGCACACGAGTGTGTGAGTGTGTGCGCACGCGTGTGTATACGTGTGCGTGTGTAGTGTGTGCGCGCACGTGTGTGTGTGAGTGTGTGCGCACGCGTGTGTATGTGTGTGTGGGTGTGTGTGTGTATGTGTAGTGTGTGCACGCGTGCGTTCGTGTGTATGTGTGTGCGTGCGAGCGTGCATGTGTGTGTGTGTGTATGTGCGGGCGCATGCGTGTTTGTGTAAATGCCTGTGCACGCGCGTGCGTGTATGTTTGGGTGTGTGCGCACATGTGTGTGTGTGTGTGCGTATGTGTGTACGTGTGTGTATGTGTGTCTGTGTGTGTTTGCCTGTGCGCGTGCGTGCGTGCGTGTGACTCTGCGTGAGTGTGTGTATGCGTATGCGCGCGCGTGTGTGTTTGAGAGAGAGAGAGAGAGAGTGTGTGCGCACGTGTATGTCTGTGTGTGCCCGTGCGCGTGTGTATGTCTATGTGTGTTAGCGTGTGCGCGTGCGTGCTTGTGTGTCTGCTTGCGTGTCTGCGTGCGTGTGTGTTGCGTGTGTCCGCGCATGCGTGTGTGTGTGTGTGCGTGTAACTGTGTGTATGAGTGCGTGTGTGTGTATGTTTGTGTGTATGCGCACGCGTGTATATTTATTTGCCCGCACGCGTGTGTGTGTGTGTGTGTGTGTGTTTGTGTGCGTGTGCATGCGCATGTGCGTGTCTATGTGTGTGTGTGTGTGTGTGTGTGTGTGTGTGTGTGTGTGTGAGAGAGAGAGAGAGAGAGAAAGTGTACGCACGCGTGTGTATGTGTGTGTGTGTGCGCGTGTGTCTCTGTGTGAGTACGCGCGCGCGTGTTTGTGTGTGGGTGTGCGCACGTGTTTGTGTGTGTGCGTGCATGCGTGCATGTGTATGTGTGGCTGTGCGCACGTGTTTGTGTGTGTATGTATGTGTGAGTGTGAGAGAGAGAGAGAGAGTGTGTGTGTAAGCACACACGCGTGTGTGTTTGTGCGTGTGTGTGTGTGTGTATACGCGCGCGTGTTTGGGTGAGTGTCTCTTTATATGCGTGCGTGCGTGTGTGTGTATGTATGTGAGCATACACGTGTGTGTGTGTGTATGTGTGTACGCACGCGCACGCATATTCGTGTGTATGTGTGTGTGTGTATGTGTGTGCGCACGTGTGTGTGTGTGTGTGTGTTTGTATGTGTGTGTGAGAGAGAGTGTGAGCATGCGTGCGTGTGTACGTGTGTATGTGTGTGTGCGTGTGTGTCTGTGTGTGCACGCATGTGCTTTTATGCACGCGAGTGCGTGTGTGCGTCTGAGTGTGTATATGTTCGCGTGCGTGCGTACGTGCGTGTGTGTTTGTGTGTGCACGTGTGTGTGTGTATGCGCGTGTGTGTGCATGTATGTGTGTGTGTTTGTGTGTGTGCGTGCGTGTGTGCATGTCTGTGTGTGTGCACGCGTCTGTGTGTGTGTATGCGTGTGTGTGTTTTTGCACATGTATGTGTGTGCGTGTATGTGTGTGTGCGAGCAGCGTGCGTTAGTGTATGCGTGCGTGCGTCTGTGTGTATGCGTGCGTGTGCATGCGCACACGTTTTTGTGTGTGCATATGCGCTTGTGTGTGTGTGTGCGCGCACGCATGTGTGTTTGAGGAAGCGCACGCGCGCACACATGTGTTTGTGTGTGTGTGTGCGTGTGTGTGTGGGTGCGTGCGTGCGTGAGTGTGTGTGTGTGTGTGTATGTGTGGGCGCACGGGTTTGTGTGTTTGTACGTGTGTGTGTGTGTGCGCACGCGTGTGTATGTGTGTGTGGGTGTGCATATGTGCGTGCATGTGTGCACGCGCGCGTGTTTGTGTGTATACGTGCGTGTGTGGGTGCGTGCGAGCGTGCATATGTGTGTAAATGTCTGCGCACGCGCACGCGCGCGCGTGTGTCTGGATGTACGCGCACGTGTGTGTGTGTGTGTGTGTGTGTGTGTTTGCGTATGTCTGTTGTAACACCCCCTTTCTATACCCCCAAATTAATACATTTAATCAATTAGGCACTTAGAAAATTTATTTCATCAGAGTTTAATTAAAACATGGTATATAAGAGGCGCATCACATTATCATGAAATTAAACACATACGATACCTGCTTAAAATAGATATGCAACAATGGGTAACCCACATCTCAATATTTAGAATAAAAGCGGAAACATCCAAATATTGAATCGATCACATACATAAAAGTATATACAACCATTCAATCAATTCATGCTTTACAACATATCCACAGCAGATACATACACATATGTATCACAAAAGAATCGAAACAAAATAGCTTCAAAAGAGCCAAAGGCTTCCTAACTACCCAGATGTTACATATCAGAGCCATTGACCAAAAAGAATGAAGACATCGCTTCACAAAAAGAACCTCCAGCTTCCTACTTTGCAATGCCTCATAGAGCATTATAAAACAGCATAAGGGTGAGAAACAATATCATAACAGTTAATGCATAAACTTGTATATATACATATACTCATATTTGTACAAGTTATACTCAAATTATGTTCTCACCACATTAAGCATATATAATTAATCATGCCTCTACACATGCTCATGAACATTCACTATATGTTCCTCCAAACAATCATATATAACATACACAGTTACATTCATACAACTAATGCATCATACATAGATGACTCATGCAACTCATAGAGACCGACACACGACTCTATGCATATGCAAATGCGGTACCGACTCATTTCAACAGATTCTCTAAGGAATCGAGTATTCAGCAGATTCTCCACGGAATCAAGTATTCAGCAGATTCTCCACGGAATCAAATATTCATCAGATTCTCCACGGAATCGAATATTCAGCAGATTCTCCACGGAATCAAATACTCAGCAGATTCTCCATGGAATCAAATACTCTAGTCAATCCTCCAAGGGATTACATGTTATGACCGATTCTCCGAGGAATCACACAATGCCACCGATTCTCCAAGGAATCTAATGTAACCATCGTATCATACGAGGTTCTGCAAATCCTCCGAGGGATCATTCAACACAAAAATGCATATTAAGATGCTACACAATGCTAATCCTCCGAGGGATCGATCAACACAGAATGCATACTATGTTCACAAACATACTCATTGCATTTATCACATACATCGCATATATCTATCATGCATTCACATTATGCACCATTTCACACATGGTTTACACACATATCAGCCTATCAATGCGTTTCTATTCAATTCAGGCAAATACACAAGATTATCAAACATTCAAGATTCACCATTGGCTATACAATCTAGGATTCACGCCTTTCGGCCACCCACAGCACGACATGTCGAAACAGTTCACACATCAATCATTCATATAGGCATTAATCATAATTGAATCGGCCAAAAATCATGCTATGAATAAACAGCAAAACAAATAACACTGTTAGGTTCGCCAACCTTCGCCTGGCGAAGCCACGCAGCGACTGCTCGCTGGCCTTCGCCTGACGAACTTCCCAGCGAAGTCCACTGGGAATAATTCTGGAATTACTCGCTGAGGCTCGCTACACACTCGCCTGGCAAACCTTCGCCAACTCACTTCGCCTGGCGAACTCGCCAGCGAAGACAGGGTGTTTGCTTCTGACTTGCTTCGCTGCAGCTCGCTGGGCTTCGCTTGGCGAAGCTTCGATGCCATTCGCCTGGCGAGCCTGCGAAGACAGAACTTCCATGGCTGTTCCAAAGCCCAAACTCCACACAACCAACCGACTAATTCCAAACCAGTCTCAGTGGCACAACCCTACCATCACCCGACTAAACTACATCGTCTAATCCGAGTTCTAACCGATTAAAACCTCTTTCTACTCATCAAACCAACTTCTAACCTAAGTGGAAAAAGAGTAGAAACTCTACAAAATCCAAACACATACACATACAATCATATACATTAAAGAGATGATGGAGTTTCACACCCTTACCGATCGATTGCAAGCTTTGGTGATGATCCCTTGATGATTCTAGGTTTTCCTCTCCACTTTCTCTTTTCTTTCTCTTCTCCTCTTTTCTTTCTCTTGTTTTTCTTCTTATGTTACTATCTTTCTTTCTTTTCCTCTCTTATTCTATTTCTATCTCTATTTCTTTCCTCTCAAATTCTTTCCAACACTTACCAATCAATTCTCACACTAAATTGCTAAATGTCCAAAATGCCCTTTTTACTCTAATTCCCCGAAAACTCTCCGAATCGGTAAAAATAGATAAAATAAGAAAAACTACATAACAATATATAATTTCTCAATTTAAAACAAACATCAATTAAATAAATTAAAAGACTCAACAATTAATGGGAATTCAGAATCGGGGCGTTACATGTGGTGCGTGTGTGTGTGTGTGTGCGTGCACGTGCGTGCGTGCGTGTGTGTCTGCGGGTGTGTGTGTGTGTGCGTGTGTGCACGCGTGCGTGTGTGTGTGTGTGAGATAGAGAGTGTGTGCATGCGTGTGTGTGTGCGTGCGTGCGCCCATGTGAGTTCGTGTGTGCGGGCGCGCGCGCACGTGTGTGTGTGTATCTGTGTGGGATTGTGTGTGCGCGTGCTTGCGTGTCTGCGTGCGTGTGTGTGTGCATGTGTACGCGCACGTGTGTGTGTTTATATGTGTGTAACTGTGTGTGTGGACGCGTGCGTGCGTGCGTGAGTGCGTGTGTGTGTATGTGTTTGTGTGCGCGTATGCGTGTGTGTGTGTGTGTGGGTGTGTGCGTGCGTGAGTGCGTGTGTGTATGTTTGTGTATGTGTTTATGTGTGTGTGTGTGTGTATGTGTGCGCGTGCAGGTGTGTGTGTGCGCACGTGTATGTCTGAGTTTGTGCGCACGCGTGTGTATGTGTGTGTGGGTGTGTGCACGCGTGCGTTCGTGTGTATGCGCGTGCGTGTGGGTGCGTGCGAGCGTGCACGCGTGGGTTCGTGTGTATGCGCGTGCGTGTGGGTGCGTGCGAGCGTGCACGTGTGTGTGTGTGTGTATGTGCGTGCGAATGCGTGTGTATGTAAATGCCTGCGCATGCGCGCGCGCGTGTGTGTTTGAGTGTGCGCGCACGTGTGTGTGTGTGTATGTATGCGCGCGCGTATGTGTGTGTGTGTTAAAGTGTGCGCATGCGTGCGTGCATGTGAGTTTGTATGTGTGTGTGAGAGAGAGAGAGAGTGTGAGCACGCGCGCGTGTGTGTGTGTGTGTGAGCGCGCGCGCCCGTGTGTTTGTGTTTGTGTGTGTCTGTGTGTGTATGCGTGTGCGCGTGCATGCTTGGGTGTCTGCGTGCGTGTGTGTTGCATGTGTTCGCGCATGCGTGTGTGTGTGTGTGCGAGTAACTGTGTGCATGGGGGTGTGCGTGCGTGCGTGAGTGCGTGTGTGTGTATATGCATGTGTTTGCCCGCACGCGCGCGAGTGCGTGTTTGTCTGTGTACGCATGTGTGTGTATGTGTATGCGTGCGTGTGTCTGTGTGTGCACACACGCGCGTGTGTGTGCCTGTGAGTGTATGTGTGTGTGTGTGTGTGCGCGCGTGCGTGCGTGCATGTGTGTGTGGGTGGGTGTGTGCGCATGCGTGTGCGTGTGTAAGCGCGTAGGCACGCGCACGCATGTGTATTTGTGTGCGCACGTGTTTGTGTGTGTGTGTGTGAGTGTGTGAGAGAAAGAGTGTGTAAGCACACACGCGTGTGTGTGTAAGCGCGTATGCACGCGCGCGCATGTGTTTGTGTGTGTGTGTGTGTGTGAGAGAGAAAGAGTGTGTGTGAGTGCACATGCGTGTGTGTTTGTGCATGTGTGTGGGTGTGTGCACGCGTGTCAGGCTATGCGCGCGCGTGTGTTTGTGTATGTCTGTACGTGTGTGTGCGTGCGTGTGCGTATGTATGAATGTGCACGCACGAGTGTGTGTTTGTGTGTGCACGCACACGCGTATCTATAGGCACGTGTGCGTGCACGTGTGTGTTTTTTGTGTGTCAGAGAGAGTGTGAGCATGCATGCGTGTGTACGTATGTGTGTGTGTGTGTGCCTGTGTGTGCATGCGCGTGTTTCTGTGCACGCGCGTGTGTGTGTGTGTGCACATGTGTGTGTGTGTGTGTGCGCATGTGTGTATACGCACGCGTCTGTGTGTGTGTGTGTGTATTTGTGTGTGTGTGTGTATGCGTGTGTGTGTGCACGTGTGTGTGTGTGTGTGTGCGAGTGGCGTGTGTTAGTGCATGCGTGTGTGCGTGTGTGTATGTATGTGTGCATGTGCGCGAGCACACGTTTTTGTGTGTGTGTGTGTGTGTATGCGCACGCGTGTGTGTGTGTGTGCACGCGTGTGTGTGTGTGCGTGCACGCGTGTGTGTTTGTGGAAGCACACGCGCACAAACATGTGTTTGTGTGTGTATGTGCGCGTGTGTATGTGTGTGTGTGGGTGCGTGCGTGCGTGAGTGCGTGTGTGTGTGCACGCATTTGTGTGTTTGCGCACACGTGTGTGTGAGTGTGTGCGCACGTGTGTGTATATGTGTGTGTGTGTGTGTAGTGTGTGCGCGCACGTGTGTGTGTGAGTGCGTGCGCATGTGTGTGTATGTGTGTGTGGGTGTGTGTGTGTATGTGTAGTGTGTGCACTCGTGCGTTCGTGTGTATGTAAGTGCGTGCGAGCGTGCATGTGTGTGTGTGTATGTGCGGGCGCATGCGTGTTTGTGTAAATGCCTGTGCACGCGCGTGCGTGTATGTTTGGGTGTGTGCGCACATGTGTGTGTATGTGTGCGTATGTGTGTGCGTGTGTGTATGTGTGTCTGTGTGTGTATGCGTATGCGCGTGCGTGCGTGCGTGTGACTCTGCGTGAGTGTGTTTGTGCGTAAGCGCGCGCGTGTGTGTTTGAGAGAGAGAGAGAGTGTGTACGCACGTGTATGTCTGTGTGTGCCCGTGCGCGTGTGTATGTCTGTGTGTGTTAGCGTGTGCGCGTGCGGGCTTGTGTGTCTGCTTGCGTGTCTGTGTGCGTGTGTGTTGCGTGTGTCCGCGCATGCGTGTGTATGTGCGTGTAACTGTGTGTATGAGTGCGTGTGTGTATATTTGTGTGTGTGCGCACGCGTGTATATTTATTTGCCCGCACGCGTGTGTGTGTGTGTGTGTGTGTGTTTGTGTGCGTGTGCATGCGCATGTGCGTGTCTATGTGTGTGTGTATGTGTGTGTGTGTGTGTGAGAGAGAGAGAGAGAAAGTGTACGCACGCGTGTGTATGTGTGTGTGTGTGTGCGCGTGTGTCTCTGTGTGAGTACACGCGCACGTGTTTGTGTGTGGGTGTGCGCACGTATTTGTGTGTGTCCGTGCATGCGTGCATGTGTGTGTGTGTGTGGGTGTACGCACGTGTTTGTGTGTGTATGTATGTGTGAGTGTGAGTGTGAGAGAGAGAGAGAGAGAGTGTGTGTAAGCACACACGCGTGTATGTTTGTGCGTGTGTGTGTGTATACGCGCGCGTGTTTGGGTGAGTGTCTCTTTATATGCGTGCGTGCGTGTGCGTGTGTATGTATGTGAGCATACACGTGTGTGTGTGTGTATGTGTGTGCGCACGCACGCATATTCGTGTGTATGTGTGTGTGTGTGTGCGCACGTGCATGTGTGTGTTTGTATGTGTGTGTGAGAGAGAGTGTGAGCATGCGTGCGTGTGTACGTGTGTATGTGTGTGTGCGTGTGTGTCTGTGTGTGCACGCATGTGCTTTTATGCACGCAAGTGCGTGTGTGCGTCTGAGTGTGTATATGTTCGCGTGCATGCGTACGTGCGTGTGTGTTTGTGTGTGCATGTGTGTGTGTGTATGCGCGTGTGTGTGCACGTATGTGTGTGTGTTTGTGTGTGTGCGCACGTGTGTGCACGCGTCTGTGTGTGTGTGTATGCGTGTGTGTGTTTTTGCACATGTGTGTGTGTGCGTGTATGTGTGTGTGCGAGCAGCGTGCGTTAGTGTATGCGTGCGTGCGTCTGTGTGTATGCGTGCGCACGCGTTTTTGTGTGTGCATATGCGCTTGTGTGTGTGTGCGCGCGCACGCGTGTGTGTGTGAGGAAGCGCACGCGCGCACACATGTGTTTGTGTGTGTGTGTGCGTGTGTGTGTGGGTGCGTGCGTGCGTGAGTGTGTGTGTGTGTGTGTATGTGTGTGTGGGCGCACGGGTTTGTGTGTTTGTACGTGTATGTGTGTGTGCGCACACGTGTGTATGTGTGTGTGGGTGTGCATATGTGCGTGCATGTGTGCACGCGCGCGTGTTTGTGTGTATACGTGCGTGTGTGGGTGCGTGCGAGCGTGCATATGTGTGTAAATGTCTGCGCACGCGCACGCGCGCGCGTGTGTCTGGATGTACGCGCACGTGTGTGTGTGTGTGTGTGTGTGTGTTTGCGTATGTGTGTGTGTGTGTGTGCGTGTGTGTGTGTGTGTGTGTGTGTGCGTGCACGTGCGCGCGTGTGTGTGTGTCTACAGGTGTGTGTGTGTGTGTGTGCGTGTGTGCACGCGCGCGCGTGTGTGTGTGTCTGAGATAGAGAGTATGCGCATGCGTGTGTGTGTGCGTGCGTGCGCCCATGTGAGTTCGTGTGTGCGGGCGCGCGCGCACGTGTGTGTGTGTGTATCTGTGTGGGATTGTGTGTGCGCGTGCTTGCGTGTCTGCGTGCGTGTGTGTGTGCATGTGTACGCGCATGTGTGTATGTTTGTATGCGTGTAATTGTGTGTGTGGACGCGTGCGTGCGTGCGTGAGTGCGTGTGTGTGTATGTGTTTGTGTGCGCGTATGCGTGTGTGTGTGTGTGTGTGTGCGTGCGTGAGTGCGTGTGTGTATGTTTGTGTATGTGTTTATGTGTGTGTGTATGTGTGCGCGTGCAGGTGTGTGTGCGCGCACGTGTATGTCTGAGTTTGTGCGCACGCATGTGTATGTGTGTATGGGTGTGCGTGTGTGTGTGTGTGCACGCGTGCGTTCGTGTGTGTGCGCGTGCGTGTGGGTGCGTGCGAGTGTGCACACGTGGGTTCGTGTGTATGCGCGTGCGTGTGGGTGCGTGCGAGCGTGCATGTGTGTGTGTATGTGCGTGCGAATGCGTGTGTGTGTAGATGCCTGCGCATGCGCGCGCGCGTGTGTGTTTGAGTGTGCGCGCATGTGTGTGTGTGTGTGTGTGTGTGTGTGTATGCGCGCGCGTATGTGTGTGTGTGTGTTAAAGTGTGCGCATGCGTGTGTGCATGTGAGTTTGTATGTGTGTGTGTGAGAGAGAGAGAGTGTGAGCACGCGCGTGTGTGTGTGAGTGAGCGCGCGCGCCCGTGTGTTTGTGTTTGTGTGTGTCTGTGTGTGTATGCGTGTGCGCGTGCGTGCTTGGGTGTCTGCATGCGTGTGTGTTGCATGTGTCCGCGCATGCGTGTGTGTGTGTGTGCGAGTAACTGTGTGCATGGGGGCGTGCGTGCGTGCGTGAGTGCGTGTGTGTGTATGTGCATGTGTTTGCCCGCACGCGCGTGAGTGCGTGTTTGTCTGTGTACGCATGTGTGTGTGTGTGTATGCGTGCGTGTGTCTGTGTGTGCACACGCGCGCGTGTGTGTGCCTGTGAGTGTATGTGTGTGTGTGTATGTGTGTGTGCGCGTGCGTGCGTGCATGTGTGTGTGGGTGGGTGCGTGCGCATATGTGTGCGTGTGTAAGCGCGTAGGCACGCACACGCATGTGTCTTTGTGTGCGCACGTGTTTGTGTGTGTGTGTGTGTGTGAGTGTGTGAGAGAGAGAGTGTGTAAGCACACACGCCTATGTGTGTAAGCGCGTATGCACGCGCGCGCATGTGTTTAGGTGCGCGCACATGATTGTGTGTGTGTGTGAGTGTGTGTGAGAGAGAGTGTCTGAGCGCACATGCGTGTGTGTACGTGTGTGTGTGTGTTCACACACGTTTCTTTGTGTGCGTGTGTGTATGTGCGTGCGCGCACGTGTGTGTGTATGTGCATGTGCACGCGCTCGCACTGTGTGTGTGTGTGTGTGTGTGTGAGAGAGAGAGAGAGAGAGAGTGAGCACGCGTGTGTGTGTGTGTGTGTGCGTGTGTGTTAGTGTGTGCACGCACGTATTTTTGTACGCGCGAG
>OZ012739.1:403231295-403241295 GCA_963859935.3 Lathyrus sativus | reverse complement strand
GCGTGTGTGTGTGTTTGTGCACGAGCGTTTGTGTGTGCGTGTGTGTGTGTGTATGTGTGTTTCTTGAGAGTGTGAGCGCGTGTGCGTGTGTGTGTGTATGCGTGTGCGTGTGTCTGTGTACGTGTGTATGCGCGTGTGCGCACGTGTGTGTGTGTGTGTGCGTGTGTGTCTGCGTGTGATTGCATGTATGCTTGCGTGCGTGTGTGTCTGTCTGTGCACATGTGTGTGTGTGTGTGTGTGTGTGCGTGTATACGTGTGTGTGTGTGTGTGTGTGTGTGTGTGTGTGTGTGCACGTATGTGTATGTATGCGTTTGTGTGTGTGCATGTGTGTGTGCGTGCGTGTGTATAGGTGTGTGCGAGCGGCGTGAGTTAGTGCATACGTGCATGCGTGTGTGTGTGTGTGTGTGCCTGTGCGCGTGCACGCATTTTTGTGTGTATGTAAGCGCGTGCGTGCGTGCGCATGCGTGTGTGTGTGTGTGCGGAAGCGCACGCGTGCACACATATGCTTGTGTGTACGTGTGTGTGTGTATGTGTGTGTGTGTGTGTGTGTGTGTGTGTGTGTGTGTGTGTGTGTGAGTGCACGCGCGTGTGTGTTTGAGCACGCGCATGTGTGTGTATGTATGCATGCACGGACGCGCGTGTGTGTTTTTGTCTGGATGTATGCATGTGTGTGTGTGAGAGAGAGAGATTGTACGCACGCGTGTGTGTGTGTGTGCGCGTGAGTGTGCGCATGCGCAAGTGGTTGTGTGTGCGTGCGCGCGTGTGTGTGTGTGTGTGCACACGCGTTTGTGTGTGCGCGTGTGCGCGTGTACGTGTGTCTGCGTGTGTGTGTGTGCATGTGTGGGTGCGTGTGTCTGTGTGTATGTGTGTGCTTGCGTGTGTGTGTCTGCGTATAAGTGTGTGGGTAGGTGTGCCCACGTGTGTGTGAGTGTGTGAACGCGTGCGTGCGCATTTGTTTGTGTGTGTGCGTCTGTGTATGTGCATGCACGTGTGCATACGTGTGTGTGTGTGTGTGAGAGAGAGAGAGAGAATGTGCGCACGTGTGTGTGTGTTGTTGTGCTTGTGCGTGTGTGTCTGGGTGCGCGCACGTGCGTGGGCGCACGCGTGTGCGTCTTTGTGTGGGCGCACTTGTGTGTGTGAATGTGTATGCGCGCACACGTGTGTGTGTTTGTGTGTGTCTGTGTGTGTTCGAGTGTACGCGTAAGTGCGTGCATGCGTTTCTGCGTGCGTGTGTGCACGTGTTTGCGCGCACGCGTGTGTGAGTGTGCGTGTGCCTGTAACTATGTGTGTGGGTGCGTGCGTGAGTGCGTGTGTGTGTATAGGTGTGTGTTTGCCTGCACGCGCGCGCGTGTTTTGTGTGTGTGTGTGTGTGTGCGCGCGCGCATGTGTGTGTGTGTGTGTGTGAGAGAGAGAGAGAGAGAGAGAGAAAGTGGGTGCACGTGTGTGTGCGCGCGTGTGTCTGTGTGAGTACAAGCGCGCGTGTGTCTGTGTGAGTACAAGCGCGCGTGTGTCTGTGTGAGTACAAGCGCGCGTGCGTGTGCCTGTGAGTGTATGTGCGTGCGTCCATGTGTGTGTGTGTGAGTGTGTGTTAGAGAGAGTGTGTGAGTGCACACACGTGTGTGTTTGTGCATGTGTGTGTGTGTGTGCACGAGCGTTTGTGTGTGCGTGTGTGTGTATGTGTGTTTGTGAGAGTGTGAGCGTGTGTGCGTGTGTGTGTGTATGCGTGTGCGTGTGTCTGTGTACGTGTGTATGCGCGTGTGCGCACGTGTGTGTGTGTGTGTATGTGTGCGCGCACGTGTGTGTGTGTCTGCGTGTGATTGCGTGTACGCTTGCGTGCGTGTTTGTGTATGCGCATGCATGTGTCTTTGTGTGTCCTCACGCGCGTGTCTCTTTTTGTGAGCGCGCACGTGTTTTTGTGTTTGTCTGTGTGTGCGTGCGCACGTGTGTGTGTGTGTGTGTCTGCGTGTGATTGTGTGTGTGTTTGCGTGTGTGTGTGAGAGAGAAAGAGAGAGAGCATGCTTGCGTGCGTGTGTGTGTGGGTGCACGCATTTTTGTGTGCGTATGCGCGTGTGTGTGGGCGTGGGTTCGCGCACGCGTGTGTGCGTGTAACTGTTCGTGGGCGTGTGTTCACGCACGCACGTGTGCGTTTAACTGTGTGTATGGGTGCGTGCGTGCATGAGTGCGTATGTGTATGTGTGTGTATGTGTGCGCACGCGTGTGTGTGTTTGCCCGCATGCACGCGTGTACGTGTGTGTGTGCGTGCATGTTCGTGTCTATGTGTGTGTGTGTATGTGTGTGTGAAAGAGAGAGAGAGAGAGAGAAAGTGTGTGCACTCGTGTCTATGTGTGTGTGTGTGTGTGCGTGTGTCTCTATTTGTGTACACGCACGCGTGTGTGTGCCTGTGAGTGTATGCGTGTGTGTGTGTGTGTGTTCGTGTGTGCATGTGTGTGTATGGGTGCATGTGCATGCGTGTGTGTGTAAGCGCGTACGCACGCGCGCACATGTGTTTGTGTGCGCGCACGTGTTTGTGTGTGATTGTGTGTGTGAGTGTGTGAGAGAGAGAGTGTGTAAGCGCACACGCATGTGTGTTTGTGCGTGTGTGTGTGTGTGCGTGCGTGTGCGTGCGCGTGTGTTTTTGTGTGTTTCTGTGCGGGTGCGTGCGTGCGTGTTCGTGTGTATGTATGTGTGCGCACGTGCGTGTGTGTGTATGTGTGAGCGCACACGCGCGCGTATTCTTATGTATGTGTGTGCTCATGTGTGTGCATGTGTATGCGCGCACACGTGTGTGTGTGTGTGTGTTTGTATGTGTGTGTGAGGGAGAGTGTGAGCACGCGTGCGTGTGTACGTGTGTGTTTGTGCGTATGTGTCTGTGTGTGCACACACGTCTTTTTGTGCAGCCGAGTGCGTGTGTGCATCTGTGTGTGTGAGTGTGTATGTGTCCGAACGTGTGCGTGTGTGCGTGCATGTGTGTCTGTGTATGCACATGTGTGTGCGCACGTGTGTGCACGTGTATGTCTGTGCGTACGCGTCTGTGTGTGTATGCGTGTGTGTGTGTGTGTGCACGTGTGTGTGTATGTGTGTGTGTGCGCGTTTGTGTGTATGTGTGTGCGAGCGGCGTGCGTTAGTGCATGCATGCGTGCGTGTGTGTGTGTATGCGTGTGCGTGTGTGTGTGTGTGCGTGTGTGTGTGGGTGTGTGCGTGCGTGAGTGTGTGTGGGTATGTGTGTGCGCGCACGGGTTTGCGTGTTTGCGGGTGTACGCACACGTAAACACACACACGCGCACGTGCACACACACGCACACCCACACACACATACACACGCGTGTGCACACACTCACACACACACACACACACACGTGCGCACACGCACACACATGAGTGTGTGCGAGCATGCATATGTGTGTGTATGTGTATGCGCATGCGTGTGTGTGTAAGTGTGTGCGCACACGCGCGCGCTCGTGTGTTTGGATGTGCGCGCACGTATTTGTGTGTGTTTCCGTATGTTTGTGCATGTGTGTGTCTGTGTGTGTGTGTGTGTGTCTCTGCGTGCGCGCACGTGTTTGTGTGTGTTTCCGTATGTTTGTGCATGTGTGCGTGTCTGTGTGTGTGTGCGTGTGCATCCGTGTGCCTCTGCGGGCGTGTGTGTGTGTGTGAGCGCGCGCGTGTGCGTTTGTGAGAGATAGAGTGTGTGTGCATGCGCGTGTGTGTGTGTATGTATCTGTGTGTGCTTGCGTGTGCGCGTGCTTGCGTGCCTGCATGTCTGCGAGTGTTTGTGTGTGCGTGTGTGTGTGTGTGTGCGTGTATCTGTGTGTGTGCATGCGTGAGTGCGTGTGTGTGTGTGTATGCGCATGCGTGTGTGTTTCCCTCACGGCGTGTTTGCGTGTGTGTGTGTGCGCGCATGTGCGTGTCTGTGTGTGTGTATGCGTATGCGAGAGAGAGAGAGAGAGAGAATGTGTGCGCACGCGTGTGTATGTGTGTGTGTGTGTGTGCGTGTGTGCGCGTGGGTCTGTGTGTATACACGCGCGCGTGTGTGTGTGCGTGCATGTGTGTGTGTGTTGTTGTGCTTGTGCGTGTGTGTCTGGGTGCGCGCACGTGCGTGGGCGCACGCGTGTGCGTCTTTGTGCGGGCGCACTTGTGTGTGTGAATGTGTATGCGCGCACACGTGTGTGTGTGTTTGTGTGTGTCTGTGTGTGTTCGAGTGTACGCGTAAGTGCGTGCGTGCGTTTCTGCGTGCGTGTGTGCACGTGTTTGCGCGCACGCGTGTGTGAGTGTGCGTGTGCCTGTAACTATGTGTGTGGGTGCGTGCGTGAGTGCGTGTGTGTGTATAGGTGTGTGTTTGCCTGCACGCGCGCGCGTGTTTTGTGTGTGTGTGTGTGTGTGTGCGCGCGCGCATGTGTGTGTGTGTGTGTGAGAGAGAGAGAGAGAGAGAGAGAGAAAGTGGGTGCACGTGTGTGTGCGCGCGTGTGTCTGTGTGAGTACAAGCGCGCGTGTGTCTGTGTGAGTACAAGCGCGCGTGTGTCTGTGTGAGTACAAGCGCGCGTGCGTGTGCCTGTGAGTGTATGTGCGTGCGTCCATGTGTGTGTGTGTGAGTGTGTGTTAGAGAGAGTGTGTGAGTGCACACACGTGTGTGTTTGTGCATGTGTGTGTGTGTGCACGAGCGTTTGTGTGTGCGTGTGTGTGTATGTGTGTTTGTGAGAGTGTGAGCGTGTGTGCGTGTGTGTGTGTATGCGTGTGCGTGTGTCTGTGTACGTGTGTATGCGCGTGTGCGCACGTGTGTGTGTGTGTGTGTATGTGTGCGCGCACGTGTGTGTGTCTGCGTGTGATTGCGTGTACGCTTGCGTGCGTGTTTGTGTATGCGCATGCATGTGTCTTTGTGTGTCCTCACGCGCGTGTCTCTTTTTGTGAGCGCGCACGTGTTTTTGTGTTTGTCTGTGTGTGCGTGCGCACGTGTGTGTGTGTGTGTGTCTGCGTGTGATTGTGTGTGTGTTTGCGTGTGTGTGTGAGAGAGAAAGAGAGAGAGCATGCTTGCGTGCGTGTGTGTGTGGGTGCACGCATTTTTGTGTGCGTATGCGCATGTGTGTGGGCGTGGGTTCGCGCACGCGTGTGTGCGTGTAACTGTTCGTGGGCGTGTGTTCACGCACGCACGTGTGCGTTTAACTGTGTGTATGGGTGCGTGCGTGCATGAGTGCGTATGTGTATGTGTGTGTATGTGTGCGCACGCGTGTGTGTGTTTGCCCGCATGCACGCGTGTACGTGTGTGTGTGCGTGCATGTTCGTGTCTATGTGTGTGTGTGTATGTGTGTGTGAAAGAGAGAGAGAGAGAGAGAGAAAGTGTGTGCACTCGTGTCTATGTGTGTGTGTGTGTGTGCGTGTGTCTCTATTTGTGTACACGCACGCGTGTGTGTGCCTGTGAGTGTATGCGTGTGTGTGTGTGTGTGTGTTCGTGTGTGCATGTGTGTGTATGGGTGCATGTGCATGCGTGTGTGTGTAAGCGCGTACGCACGCGCGCACATGTGTTTGTGTGCGCGCACGTGTTTGTGTGTGATTGTGTGTGTGAGTGTGTGAGAGAGAGAGTGTGTAAGCGCACACACATGTGTGTTTGTGCGTGTGTGTGTGTGTGCGTGCGTGTGCGTGCGCGTGTGTTTTTGTGTGTTTCTGTGCGGGTGCGTGCGTGCGTGTTCGTGTGTATGTATGTGTGCGCACGTGCGTGTGTGTGTATGTGTGAGCGCACACGCGCGCGTATTCTTATGTATGTGTGTGCTCATGTGTGTGCATGTGTATGCGCGCACACGTGTGTGTGTGTGTGTGTTTGTATGTGTGTGTGAGGGAGAGTGTGAGCACGCGTGCGTGTGTACGTGTGTGTTTGTGCGTATGTGTCTGTGTGTGCACACACGTCTTTTTGTGCAGCCGAGTGCGTGTGTGCATCTGTGTGTGTGAGTGTGTATGTGTCCGAACGTGTGCGTGTGTGCGTGCATGTGTGTCTGTGTATGCACATGTGTGTGCGCACGTGTGTGCACGTGTATGTCTGTGCGTACGCGTCTGTGTGTGTATGCGTGTGTGTGTGTGTGTGCACGTGTGTGTGTATGTGTGTGTGTGCGCGTTTGTGTGTATGTGTGTGCGAGCGGCGTGCGTTAGTGCATGCATGCGTGCGTGTGTGTGTGTATGCGTGTGCGTGTGTGTGTGTGTGCGTGTGTGTGTGGGTGTGTGCGTGCGTGAGTGTGTGTGGGTATGTGTGTGCGCGCACGGGTTTGCGTGTTTGCGGGTGTACGCACACGTAAACACACACACGCGCACGTGCACACACACGCACACCCACACACACATACACACGCGTGTGCACACACTCACACACACACACACACACACGTGCGCACACGCACACACATGAGTGTGTGCGAGCATGCATATGTGTGTGTATGTGTATGCGCATGCGTGTGTGTGTAAGTGTGTGCGCACACGCGCGCGCTCGTGTGTTTGGATGTGCGCGCACGTATTTGTGTGTGTTTCCGTATGTTTGTGCATGTGTGTGTCTGTGTGTGTGTGTGTGTCTCTGCGTGCGCGCACGTGTTTGTGTGTGTTTCCGTATGTTTGTGCATGTGTGCGTGTCTGTGTGTGTGTGCGTGTGCATCCGTGTGCCTCTGCGGGCGTGTGTGTGTGTGTGAGCGCGCGCGTGTGCGTTTGTGAGAGATAGAGTGTGTGTGCATGCGCGTGTGTGTGTGTATGTATCTGTGTGTGCTTGCGTGTGCGCGTGCTTGCGTGCCTGCATGTCTGCGAGTGTTTGTGTGTGCGTGTGTGTGTGTGTGCGTGTATCTGTGTGTGTGCATGCGTGAGTGCGTGTGTGTGTGTGTATGCGCATGCGTGTGTGTTTCCCTCACGGCGTGTTTGCGTGTGTGTGTGTGCGCGCATGTGCGTGTCTGTGTGTGTGTATGCGTATGCGAGAGAGAGAGAGAGAGAGAGAATGTGTGCGCACGCGTGTGTATGTGTGTGTGTGTGTGTGCGTGTGTGCGCGTGGGTCTGTGTGTATACACGCGCGCGTGTGTGTGTGCGTGCATGTGTGTGTGTGTTGTTGTGCTTGTGCGTGTGTGTCTGGGTGCGCGCACGTGCGTGGGCGCACGCGTGTGCGTCTTTGTGCGGGCGCACTTGTGTGTGTGAATGTGTATGCGCGCACACGTGTGTGTGTTTGTGTGTGTCTGTGTGTGTTCGAGTGTACGCGTAAGTGCGTGCGTGCGTTTCTGCGTGCGTGTGTGCACGTGTTTGCGCGCACGCGTGTGTGAGTGTGCGTGTGCCTGTAACTATGTGTGTGGGTGCGTGCGTGAGTGCGTGTGTGTGTATAGGTGTGTGTTTGCCTGCACGCGCGCGCGTGTTTTGTGTGTGTGTGTGTGTGTGCGCGCGCGCATGTGTGTGTGTGTGTGTGTGTGAGAGAGAGAGAGAGAGAGAGAGAGAGAAAGTGGGTGCACGTGTGTGTGCGCGCGTGTGTCTGTGTGAGTACAAGCGCGCGTGTGTCTGTGTGAGTACAAGCGCGCGTGTGTCTGTGTGAGTACAAGCGCGCGTGCGTGTGCCTGTGAGTGTATGTGCGTGCGTCCATGTGTGTGTGTGTGAGTGTGTGTTAGAGAGAGTGTGTGAGTGCACACACGTGTGTGTTTGTGCATGTGTGTGTGTGTGTGCACGAGCGTTTGTGTGTGCGTGTGTGTGTATGTGTGTTTGTGAGAGTGTGAGCGTGTGTGCGTGTGTGTGTGTATGCGTGTGCGTGTGTCTGTGTACGTGTGTATGCGCGTGTGCGCACGTGTGTGTGTGTGTGTATGTGTGCGCGCACGTGTGTGTGTCTGCGTGTGATTGCGTGTACGCTTGCGTGCGTGTTTGTGTATGCGCATGCATGTGTCTTTGTGTGTCCTCACGCGCGTGTCTCTTTTTGTGAGCGCGCACGTGTTTTTGTGTTTGTCTGTGTGTGCGTGCGCACGTGTGTGTGTGTGTGTGTGTCTGCGTGTGATTGTGTGTGTGTTTGCGTGTGTGTGTGAGAGAGAAAGAGAGAGAGCATGCTTGCGTGCGTGTGTGTGTGGGTGCACGCATTTTTGTGTGCGTATGCGCGTGTGTGTGGGCGTGGGTTCGCGCACGCGTGTGTGCGTGTAACTGTTCGTGGGCGTGTGTTCACGCACGCACGTGTGCGTTTAACTGTGTGTATGGGTGCGTGCGTGCATGAGTGCGTATGTGTATGTGTGTGTATGTGTGCGCACGCGTGTGTGTGTTTGCCCGCATGCACGCGTGTACGTGTGTGTGTGCGTGCATGTTCGTGTCTATGTGTGTGTGTGTGTATGTGTGTGTGAAAGAGAGAGAGAGAGAGAGAAAGTGTGTGCACTCGTGTCTATGTGTGTGTGTGTGTGTGCGTGTGTCTCTATTTGTGTACACGCACGCGTGTGTGTGCCTGTGAGTGTATGCGTGTGTGTGTGTGTGTGTGTGTTCGTGTGTGCATGTGTGTGTATGGGTGCATGTGCATGCGTGTGTGTGTAAGCGCGTACGCACGCGCGCACATGTGTTTGTGTGCGCGCACGTGTTTGTGTGTGATTGTGTGTGTGAGTGTGTGAGAGAGAGAGTGTGTAAGCGCACACGCATGTGTGTTTGTGCGTGTGTGTGTGTGTGCGTGCGTGTGCATGCGCGTGTGTTTTTGTGTGTTTCTGTGCGGGTGCGTGCGTGCGTGTTCGTGTGTATGTATGTGTGCGCACGTGCGTGTGTGTGTATGTGTGAGCGCACACGCGCGCGTATTCTTATGTATGTGTGTGCTCATGTGTGTGCATGTGTATGCGCGCACACGTGTGTGTGTGTGTGTTTGTATGTGTGTGTGAGGGAGAGTGTGAGCACGCGTGCGTGTGTACGTGTGTGTTTGTGCGTATGTGTCTGTGTGTGCACACACGTCTTTTTGTGCAGCCGAGTGCGTGTGTGCATCTGTGTGTGTGAGTGTGTATGTGTCCGAACGTGTGCGTGTGTGCGTGCATGTGTGTCTGTGTATGCACATGTGTGTGCGCACGTGTGTGCACGTGTATGTCTGTGTGTACGCGTCTGTGTGTGTATGCGTGTGTGTGTGTGTGCACGTGTGTGTGTATGTGTGTGTGTGCGCGTTTGTGTGTATGTGTGTGCGAGCGGCGTGCGTTAGTGCATGCATGCGTGCGTGTGTGTGTGTATGCGTGTGCGTGTGTGTGTGTGTGCGTGTGTGTGTGGGTGTGTGCGTGCGTGAGTGTGTGTGGGTATGTGTGTGCGCGCACGGGTTTGTGTGTTTGCGGGTGTACGCACACGTAAACACACACACGCGCACGTGCACACACACGCACACCCACACACACATACACACGCGTGTGCACACACTCACACACACACACACACACACGTGCGCACACGCACACACATGAGTGTGTGCGAGCATGCATATGTGTGTGTATGTGTATGCGCATGCGTGTGTGTGTAAGTGTGTGCGCACACGCGCGCGCTCGTGTGTTTGGATGTGCGCGCACGTATTTGTGTGTGTTTCCGTATGTTTGTGCATGTGTGTGTCTGTGTGTGTGTGTGTGTCTCTGCGTGCGCGCACGTGTTTGTGTGTGTTTCCGTATGTTTGTGCATGTGTGCGTGTCTGTGTGTGTGTGCGTGTGCATCCGTGTGCCTCTGCGGGCGTGTGTGTGTGTGTGAGCGCGCGCGTGTGCGTTTGTGAGAGATAGAGTGTGTGTGCATGCGCGTGTGTGTGTGTATGTATCTGTGTGTGCTTGCGTGTGCGCGTGCTTGCGTGCCTGCATGTCTGCGAGTGTTTGTGTGTGCGTGTGTGTGTGTGTGCGTGTATCTGTGTGTGTGCATGCGTGAGTGCGTGTGTGTGTGTGTGTATGCGCATGCGTGTGTGTTTCCCTCACGGCGTGTTTGCGTGTGTGTGTGTGCGCGCATGTGCGTGTCTGTGTGTGTGTATGCGTATGCGAGAGAGAGAGAGAGAGAATGTGTGCGCACGCGTGTGTATGTGTGTGTGTGT
>OZ012739.1:403191295-403226295 GCA_963859935.3 Lathyrus sativus | reverse complement strand
CCATGTTGAAATTAAATCAAGTCATCAAGTCAAATGCAAGAGCCACAGTTGAAGTGCAGACAATTAGGGTTTCATCTGGATCAATCCCAGGTCAATTATGCAATTGAAGAGCATTCAAGCCTACTTTGAGGTCATGGAGTTCATGGAATGATGTGATAAGAAATTTTTGGTGTTGTGCCAAGATCAAATCAAGAAGAATCAAGGATGTGGGAAGTTGCTAAATTAGGGTTTCAGTGCAAATTACCCTATTTAGTGCCTAACTTCAAGGCCACATAAGTCAAGATACAAGTTTCAAATGGATCTTTGGTCAAAATAAAACTTGTAGAGCATCTCAATACCTTTAATTTTAGTACTATAAGTCCTTCATTGGATTTATAGAACTCAAGTTATGGCCCAGACAAGTTACAAGTCCTCAGATGCCACTAAAATTTGTCTGTGAAAATCATCTGACTTCAAAGCTATTTTTGACCTAGAAGGAGATTTCACCTGAACTTTTGGCCAACATGAAAGTTTTTCCTATTGATCTTAGCTTTCTAAATTGTACTATAAGTCCTCCATCTAATTTGTAGAACTCAAGTTATGAGGTTTACAAGTCAGGGGTATTTTGGGAAAGTGAGATTATAGGTCATTTTCAAGCATAGGCCAAAATCTCTAACTTGCACTTGTCAAATGCAATTTTGTTCAACATGAAAGTTGTTCAAAATGGGGTTTTTAAGCTAGCCAAAATGCCATGATGTATTGGTTGAGCTCATAGCAAAACTTGGTTTGAAATGGTTTGAATAAAGGAGGCTTTCAAATGATTCAAAGTTGAAAAATTCAAAATTATTGGTTATGTGACCAAAACAAGCCAAATGAGTACTTGATTTGATCAGAAATCATATTTTGGAAACATTGGTTCTTTTAGATTTTTCAATTGACCCTTAATTCATGAGCTTTTCACTTGTTTCTTCACACTTAAGCAACTTCATGGAAATTTATTCACCAAGGCAATATGGAGTCTCTTTTTGCTCTGAATACACTCCAAAGGTGGTATGCAAGTGGTTTAAAGCTTCTAAGGCAAGCTGTTTGAGCATTTTCGTGCACTTGCCATGTGAAAATTTTGGAGAGGTTGAAGTTTTTGGATCATCCAATTTGGGCCTGGGCTTGGACTCTAAAATGTCCCAAACGGTTCTATAAATGTTCGGAAGAAGATTTGAACAAGGGTGGGTGGTCATTTGAGGCTGAGCAGAGAGAGTGATATTGAAATTTTGGAGCTCTAACTCAAAATCGTATTTGAGGTTCAGAGAAGTTTTAGATCAAATTGAAGTTGCAAGAGGATTCAATCATCTTCAGTGAAGGATTCTGGAAACTTTTGGAGCTTAAATCGTGCTCTAGTCACATCAATTCAGAGATCTACACCAGGTATATAAACTTCAATTTTCTCATAATTCTAGAAAGTGATAGATCAATTTGCACTTACTGTTAGAATCAGGAAGAGATGTAGATCGTTTCTGGATAGGAATTTGGACAATTAGAGACAATGTAGGATCATGTATGAATTCTGTTGAGGCACGATTTGGCTTGATCATGAGGAATTAACATGAATTGGATAGATCATGATGACCTAGGAAGTATGAGGAACATTTCTGTGCAATTAGTTTAGGATTTGATGATGATCAGAATTGAAGCATACTTTGAACTTTGGATCGGATTTTGAAACCTAGCCTGATTTAGAGGAAATGAAGGTCACATTTGGAATCCTTGTGGAATTCTGGAAAGAATGATGTTAAGTTTGAGTGTTTTCCTTGACCTGAAATTAGAGGTTCACCGGAGAAGACGGTGGTTTCCACCGTAGGAGTCACCGGAAGTTGATTGACCTTGCCTGAGTTGAAGGAAGAAGACAATGTTCTGACCGTTAGATCTGTTTGAAGTTGGACTTGTTATGCTCATCGTATGACCACGATTCAAACTCAGACTTGCCTCCACTAGCTCAATACGCTGCGTTTCATTTAAGCCCAGTCAGCTGGTGACTGGGACGCTCACGTGGATGCGCTGATTGTCTCAGGATCTGATTACTCAATCAATTGATCCAAGCGCTGATGTTTAATTCTGATTTTAATTTCTTTTTATTCATTTTCTTTTTTATTTTAATGCTTTATTGATTCAAAAAATCATATTAAATTCATTCTTGATCAGAAAATTATTTTAAAAATACCTCCATGATCTTGAGAGAATTTGTGATTTTCTGAAATCAATAAAATGCATTTTCATGCCTTTTTCAATTTAATTTGATTTTTTTTTTGTTAATTCCTTTAATTTTGCATAATTGGTTATCTGTTTTGCTGAATTTTGTTCTTCCAATTGGTGCTGAGTTTAGCTTCTTTTTTTTTAGTATGTTTTAGGGTAGATATTCATGTTCCCCTAGCATTTTTATTAGAATTTTAGAACAACATTAGGTTTTGTTTTAGGTATTGAGATTAGGACCCTCCCAAACTTGTGGATTCCTTTGACCTATCTCAATGTAGGAATTGTTTAGATAACTTAGAAGTTGATTTAGGCTTCAATCTTTTTACATTAGTTTGTTCAGACATGTATGTTCCCCTAGGAATTTTATTAGAATTTTTCAATTTTATTTTCTATTTTAGTTGTATTTTGCAAGTGGCTTGTATTTGTGGTTTCCTCTCTTGAGTGCTTTGGTTTGTTTGGTTTGGTTGGTTGCTTTAGAGTGGGTTTAAGCTTGAGTTCTTTTTGGTGGAGCTTATGGATTCATTGAAGATGCTTGGGATTGAAGATTGGAGTTTGGAGTTGAAGGCTTTTCTTCTTGTGGAAGTTTCTTAGGAGCTTAGGAAATTAGGGTTTTAAGAAGTGCCTTAGACCTAGTTTTGATTCTTTCTTCAAACATAGAGTGCATTATTTGCCTCTATTCTATCCAATGACATAAAGTCCTCCTTGGGAAGCTCCATCTCTCCTTAGGAGGGATGAGCCGTATGCCCAAGTGAGTAGAACTTTGAGGATACCTTCCATTTGCAATGTTGAGTTCTTAGTGATTTCCTTTGGTTGTCATTAAGTTCCTTAACATTATAACTTGATCTTGATGTTTAATCCTTCTCTTGGAGTGTGCTTGTTGGAGCTTGAAGATTGATGAAGCTTGCTTGAAGATGAAGCCCTTGGCTGTCAACTTTGTTGTCTTTTAACCTTGCTGTTTAGAGCTTGCTGTTGCTGTTTGCTGTAGGAGTTAGTTGCTGCTGCTTGGGGTGCCTCCTCTGTGTCTTTTGTTTTTCTCTGTATTGTCTGTTTGCTTGTGTTGATTACCTCTAGGTTTGAGGTGGAGCTTGTCTCCTCTTGCCTATTGTCTTCTCCCTTGCCTCTCTTATATTGCTGCATTGCATGCATTTTATTGTTTGCTGTAATTGCTTGCTGTCTTTTGCTGTTTATCCCCTAGGATCTCTGATTTCCTCTGTGCAAGAGGAAATTATGACAGACATTAGGTTTTGACCCATGCATGATAACATTAGGTTAGTTTCCCTTTCAACCATAGGCTTTTTAGAGC
This sequence comes from Lathyrus sativus, assembly GCA_963859935.3. Taxonomy (NCBI): domain Eukaryota; kingdom Viridiplantae; phylum Streptophyta; class Magnoliopsida; order Fabales; family Fabaceae; genus Lathyrus; species Lathyrus sativus. The sequence continues at coordinate 403,222,766 of OZ012739.1, read as the reverse complement.
GTCTTTCTCTTCTCATCTCAAAACAATTCAAAAATACAGAAATAAGGATAACGCGTGTTGTACGTTACGAGCCTTAAGCTATTTGAGAAAAGGTTGCTGGAGGGTCACTCTTCAGTAATCTGGCTGCTTAGTATGGTACCCTTAGGGTGACATGCGACGTAGTCACTCTCAGATCACAAGTCTTTAGTACAGTACAAGTTGCAAATAGACTAAAAAACAATTCTTTCGTAAAAAAGTGAAAACAAATTTCAAATGTCATTTTTGTCCTCTTGGACTCCTAATCAGGAAAACCCTTTCTTAAGGAGATAAAAAACTGTCAGACAAACTTGTGTCCTCCGTAGCCCGAACTACGTTTGCTCTGATCTTTTATGCCGTATGAAAGTACATAGGCACAAGATGCGATATCTTGGCGAGCAACCTTCCCCCCTTTTTACCCGTAGTTAGGCGAACTACGTTGACTCTGATTTCTCGTTCCAGACGGGAATACGTAGGCATAAAGTGCGATACTTTGCCGAGTCATTTTCTTTTCTTTTTAAACCCATACCTGTAGAGTAGATAGAATAACACACCCTTAGATAGAGAATAAGCGTGGATCCCGTCGAGTACAACGGACGTGAGGGGTGCTAATACCTTCCCCTTGCGTAACCGACTCCCGAATCCAGGATTTGGTTGCGATGACCATTCCTTTCCCTTTTTGCGTTAGGTTTACTCTGAGCATTTCCTTTCCCTCTTGTGGGATAAATAACGCACGGTGACGACTCTTCTGTCATAGCCGGCGCCGGTTTTCGCAGTAGCGACAGCTGGTGACTCTGCTGGGGACTCCAATGGTTCCCTATGCGAGTCAATCCTAGCGCTTGTTTTCCTGTCTGGGGTTTGTATGTATTTACCTTTCTGTCTTTACTTTCGGTACTCTATTATTGTTGTTGTGCTGGGAAGAGGATTAGATTGAGAGATAAGCCGGACCTGGGCTTGAGTTTGCACATAGACTTAGAAGTAGAGAGTAGTGGTTAGCCTGCTTGCTTAGCTCGCACCAGCTAGCCGCGAAATCTGCGCTCGGACGAGATTCTCTTTGATGCTTCTTGCCTGGCCCTTAGGGCTCGACAAGTTGTCTGACCCGAGGATTGTCGACTCTGGGGACCTATCAATTGGGTTTCAGCTAAGTGAGGCTGCTTCAAGGGATAATGATGCCACACCTTCTGGGTATCGTATCATCGCTCTTGAAAGTCTGTGACGTTGAACCCGCATAGGATGTCGTACCTCGTCTGCGAGTTAAGTACATACCTGTGAGGGGTAGGTAGGTCTGTTTGCAGGAAACCTTTGACCTCAGAGTAATTGGTTTATCTCTGTCAGTGAGATGTGGTTACAGGTTTCTTTTGAGTGGTTGGTTTGGTTTGAGGCAAAGATTTGATGGTTCTCAGGCTTCAGTACAGAGCAGCACAGTTCATCAGCATTGCACTTGATCTTCTGTTTTCATATGCATGTGCATTTTCATATTTGCATTTCATTAACGTGTATTTATGTTGCAGGTGTGATCATTCCCCTCTGATTCTAGTGTATCTTCTGGCCAGACATGGAGTCCATGAAGAGGACAATTGCTTACCGGTTGCATTCGGCAGATATCAGTTCCTTGCTGGGATTAGTTGCTCTAGCAGATGAGAGAGTGAGGGATAAGTTCAGAGTATCTTATGGGAGATTGCTTAGTTTGTTGTACAGACCTTCAGCATTTGAGACGACTGGGGTGTATACTTTGATGCAGTTTTATGAGCCTCATATGAGATGCTTCCTGTTCCCCGACTATATTCTGGCACCCACTCTGGAGGAGTATTCTACTATGTTGGGAGTTCCTGTGTTAGACCAGATGCCCTTTATACATGTTGATGCTGAGCCTGAGTTGGCTACGCTTGCTGAGATTGTCATTTTAGACGCTTCTGAGTTTCCTGGAGGTTTGGTCAAGCTGAACGGAGCTTATGGTTTTCACTTGTCTGTCCTGGTTGAGAAGGCTACACAGTGCGCGAAGAGTGGATGATGGGTTGCCTTCAGTGCCATTCTAGCTGTCTGCATCTATGGGGTTGTCTTGTTTCCTAATGTGCCAGATTTTGTTGACTCAGATGCCTTCTTGATTCTTGCCTCGAAGAATCCAGTTCCTACTCTCTTGGGCGATGTTTATCATTCTATTCACTATAAGAATGAGAAACGTCGTGGCAAGAATGTTTCTTGCTGTCTTCCTCTCTTGTACCGGTGGTTTCAGGGGCATCTTCCGAAGACAGGACCTTTTGTTGATGCTATTGATACTTTGGATTGGTCTTCCCGGTTGATGGGGCTGTCTGCTGAGAACATCATTTGGTTTGATCGGAGTATGCTTGGCACTGATATTGTATATAGTTGCAGTGGCTTTCTGAATGTCCCTTTGATTGGACGGAAAGGCTGTATCGACTATAACCCTTCTCTGCTGGTGAGACAGTTTGGTTATGCCTTGAGAGATGCTCCTATTGAGGCTGAGATACAGGAACCTATGTATCTCACGAGCTTATTAGACGAGGCTGTTTTGATCAGATTGAGACATGCATGGGCTAACATCCATAGGAGAGGGAAAGCTTTGCTTGGTAAGAACAACAGCAAAGCTTATGATCCTTATTTGGCTTGGATCCACGAGAGAGCTAGTATTTCCTTGATGCCATATCCTGCTGTGGAACCTCTGTATCTTCCCGTGATTGAGGTACCTACTTCGGTAGAGATTGAGAAGTATAACAAATTGTTGGCTGAAAATGAAGAATTGAAGAAATCCAATGACGAGTTAGAGAAAGAGATCTTCCAGTTGCGTCATGAGAAGAATAAAGCTACCTTCACGGTGAAGGAACAGACTGAGTTGATTAATAGGTTGGGTTCAGATTTGAGTGAAGAGACCAACAAGAGGGAAAAAGTGGGAGTAGCCTTGAACGGTGTTAGCAAGGTGCTTGCTTCCAAGAAGGAACTCTTAAACAAAGCTTATTCCCGACTTGGAAAGTGGGAAACATTATGGAATACCACGCTTACCAAGCGGAAGGAGCGTGAAGATGAGCTGAAGCTGCAGATTGCCACGCTAGAGGCGCAAATTAGAGCCCAGGATACCAAGATTGCTGAAGAGACATCACTTAGGAGCGCTGTTGAGCTTATAGTAAGTGACCTTGGCAAGGAGCTGAGAGGTTGTGAATTGAAGGCCGGCTTCAAGAGATGCAGACTCGACGAGTGTTTTGGCGAAGGAACCTGCAAGGACGACGCCAAAAAGCTGAGATCCATTGTTGAGCGACATGCATTACTGATACAGGAGCTGATCTCCAGACTAGGTCATTCGGAGACGTTGAGGATATTGAAAGATGTCAGAGCGCGCCATTTGGCCTGATTTATCTTTGCTTTGCTTTTGTTATCTGTACTTGTATTTTGACCATCGTCAGACTTGTTAGCCGAGGTCTTTTCAGCTGTATTCAGTTATATCTTTGTACTTTGCCTCTTGGCATTTGTTTATGTATGAGGATTTTCTGATTCCTTGCTTGCTTGATTGGGACTCCGTTGTCGTGATGGCCTTCTCTCTGAAACTAGAATCGGGGGGGGGGGGGGGGGGAATATAACCTGTAGCATACTTATACATTTGCATCTGCATACTCATGTTGCATGACCGATTTTTTTGAATCTGTATCTTATTTCCTGCATCTCTCAGGTTTCAGGATTGACAACCAGAGAACGCATCGTTATTCTACCAGGAACAAATGCAAGAGAATCATGGATCAAGTTCAAGTCGAGATGCAGGAAATTCGTGAGAGGTTGGCACTTTTCATGCAAGCAATGGAAACTGTGGTCAAGGGCCAGGAGAATCTCCAGACTCTGGTGCAACCGCTGCTGGTGCGGGTGAATGGAAATACTGATTATCACTCTGTTGGAACTCCTCGCAGGGAGGATGGGATACCTACAGTGGTCGTTCCCACAAGTGGTGGAGTTGGTGTCGGTGATGGCAATGGCAATGGAAATACTGGCATTGGCACTGGTGTTGGTAACACTGGTACTGGAAACGCTGGAAATGGTGATGGGAATATTGTTAACGATACTGGCAACGCTGGCGATGTTAATCAAGGGTTCGGTGACAACACTGGTTTTGGAAACAATAACCAAGGGTTTGGCATTGGTAATCATGATGGTAATTTTGGTTTCAACAATCAAGGCCTTGGCTACGATGGCTATGGTAACAACAATCAAGGGTATAGACACAGTGATGTTGGCTTTGGTAACATGAACAACAACGGTGCTGGGATGGTGCATTTTAACACTGGTTATAGACTAGGTGGGGTCAACCAAGGATTCGGTAACAGAGGACGGGATCCTATTTTCAATCAACAGGGATATGGTCGTAACGCTGGTTACGAGGGATATGGCAATTAAAATCTAAACTGGGGCGAGGATCGCCAAGAAGATGCCTTCTCCGGATAAGGCGTGGGATTTGAAAGGCCTAATGATAATGATAGGAGGTTCAAAATGCTGGAAGAGCAGATCAAAGGGATAGCCAATCAGAACTTTGCTGGGCTAGATATGACTACCATGAGACTAGTGCCTGGGCTGAGGGTGCCTTTGAAATTCAAAGCTCCAACATTTGACAAGTATAAGGGGGATACATGCCCTAGAGTTCATGTACGTTCTTATTACAGAAGAATGTCTACATACTCTGACGACGAGAAGATGCTTATGCATTTCTTTCAAGACAGTTTATTGGGACCATTGCTGGAATGGTACATGGGACTGGAGCCCACCCAAATTAGAAGTTGGAAAGAATTGGCTGATGCTTTCGTTAAACATTACCAATATAATAGTGACTTGGCGCCAAACAGGGTCCAGCTGCAGAGTTTGTCTCAGAAGAATGGTGAGAGCTTCAAGGAGTACGCGCAGCGTTGGCGTGATATTGCGGCTAGGGTTCATCCCCCTTTGGTTGAAAGAGAGTTGATTGATATGTTTATTGGAACATTCTCTGGAATGTATTACGACAAATTGTTCAATGTCTCGATGGGTAGTTTCTCCGACATGATTCTCATGGGAGAACGGATTGAAAACGGAATTAAGATTGGGAAGATTCAGGCAGGTGAATCCACCTCAGCTGGAGGTGCAAGGAAAGCCTTTGGTGGAAGGAGATAAGGCGACGCCAATGCGGTATATGGTGGTCGAGGTCGTGGAAGAGGTCGGAATCAGTATCAGCCATAACAAGTTGCTAGTGTTACTATCCCGATACCTCAGCAAAAACAACAACAACAGCAACGGCAACAACAGCCGCAGTAACAGAGAATGCACCCTGCTCAGCGTAGAATTCAAGAGGGTAGGCCAAAGAGAGTATTTGAAGCACCTCCTTCAACTTATGTTGAACTGCTTCAAACGCTGTTGGGTTTGAATCTGGTTGAAAAGAGAACGATGGCCCCATTGACGGGCACTCCTCCATTTGGTTTTGACGCTGGTAAACATTGTGATTTTCATTCCGGGGCGCCCGGACATGATATTGAAGGTTGCCATGCTTTCAAACATAAGGTTCAAGATTTGCTTGATAGTAAGGCCATTAACTTTGGTCAGGATGGTCCCAATATTGTACAGCAACCTATGCCGAATCATGGAGTGAATTCTATCCTAATGGAAGAGAATTTGAACTTGGTTATGGATGTGAATAAATTGAAGACACCGTTGAGTTGTGTTAAAAGTAGACTGTTGAAAGGGGGAGTATTCCCTGGATGTGATGAATATTGTCTGGACTGCTGGACCCAACCAGAGGGTTGCGTTGATTTGAAAAGAGGTATCCAAGCCATGATAGATGAGGGGATTTTGCAATTTGATCGGACTGCTGTTGAAAAGCCTGTTGAGGCATTGTTTGAAAAGCAGGATGAGATTGCAACGGTTACAATCCCAAGGAAGACTATTACGATATCGGCGCCCGCCAAGCGGCCGACTATCACAATAACAAAAGCAGGACCCATTCCTTTTGAGAGTACAAAAGTTGTTCCGTGGACATATAGGTTAGAAGCATACTGTAATGGAGAAAAGATTGAGGTGAATAGCCGGCCAACAGGGGCAGTTGACAATGTTGTTGGAACGGGAGGCATGACCCGTAGTGGAAGAATCTTCACCGCACCTGAAGTTGAAGCAGAGAAGATTGCTAAAGGCAAGGCCAAGGTGAATGAAAGTGGACCATCCCAGTTGAAAGAGAAAGACACGTCGCTCAAGGACGTAGAAGAGTTCATGAGGCTAATTTGCAAGAGCGATTATAAGATTGTTGAGCACTTACAACAGACACCCTAAAAAATTTCAATCCTATCTTTGTTGCTTTGTTCTGAGGCTCACCGAAATGCTTTGTTGAAGATATTGGACACGTCATTTGTACCTCAGGAGGTTTCTGTTAACCAGCTAGAGGGGTTATTGGCGCATGTCAATGCTGAACATAGTTTGGGTTTCACTGATTTTGATCTAACACCCAGAGGCCGAGAGCATAATATGGCTTTGCACATATCGGTGGAATGTCGGGGCACCATAATGTCGCACGTTCTTGTGGATACCGGATCATCTCTGAATGTACTGCCTAAGAAGGCTATGATGAAGTTAGATATCCGGGGAATTATTTGCACGCCAAGTGACTTGGTTGTGAGGGCGTTTGATGGAACGAGAAGGTCGGTGTTTGGATCGATAAGGTTGTCGTTGCAGGTCGGGCCGGAAATATTTGACACTGAATTTTATATCATGGATATTCATCCAGCTTATAGCTGTTTACTTGGGCGTCCGTGGATGCACTCTGCAGGGGCTGTGACGTCCACGCTGCATCAGAAGCTTAAGTTTGAAACCGGTGGTGGCATCGTTACTATTTGTGGGGAAGAGGACATCTTGGTCAGTCATCTCTCATCATTCAAGTACGTTGAAGTGGATGGAGAAATCCACGAAACGCCCTGCCAAGCCTTCGAAGGGTTGTGAATCAAAGACAAGTTTGGTTTGGGGTATCGCCCTACATCGTCACCTTCCGTATCAGGCGCGCCCAAGTTCAAAGGACCGGTGGTGATTACTCCAAAGGGAGTCTGCTTTGAGACGGTTAATGCTGTTTCCGACTCTGAAGACGGAGATAGTGATTGCGACATGGACGTGTGGATCAAGCCTAGCGTGCCAGGACAAAGTCTCTGCAACTGGTCCATCTGGGAAATTGTCCCAGTGACTACAAAACAGTAATGATTTGTTTTCTTGATTATTGTATAATCCTGTGTCCTACCCGGGGCACAGTGATTTTGTTTTAGGGCCACCTGCTTATGCGTATGCACTGTTTAATCAATGAATAAAGGCGTTTTTCTCATACAAATTTTGTGTTCCTTATTTTTCCTGTTTTTATTTTAACAATAAATGGCAACGTGGTTATGAGCTTTGTTTGCACTCATTTGAAGCATTTAACCATTTCCTTTGCAGGATTCATATTTCAGATGACACCGAACACGAACTTCCTATGACTCGCTTTGACTTCGAGCACCCGGTATTTCAAGCTGAGGAAGAGATTGTTGATGATAGCGACTTGCCAGAGGAGTTGACTCGACTGTTGAAACAGGAAGAAAGAACCATTCTGCCTCATTAGGAAGAGATTAAGATTATCAACGTGGGGTCCGAGGGAGTTGTCAGGAACATCCGGATAGGGGTTGCACTGCAAAGCGACATCAAGCAAGGTCTGATTGAGATGTTGTAAGAGTACAGTGATATCTTTGCTTGGTCGTACGAGGATATGCCAGGATTGGATACTGACATGGTTGTTCATCGTCTGCCATTGCGAGAAGAATGTCCGCCTGTTAAGCAGAAACTCAAAAGAACCAGACCAGATATGTCTGTGAAGATTAAGGAGGAAGTTTAAAAACAGTGGGATGATGGGTTCCTTGCTGTTACAACTTATCCATCATGGGTCGCCAATATAGTACCGGTACCGAAGAAAGACGGTAAGGTGAGGATGTGCGTAGACTATCGTGATTTGAATAGGGCGAACCCAAAGGACAACTTTCCGCTTCCTCATATCGATGTGCTGGTCAACAACACTGCTCAATTCTCCGTGTTCTCCTTCATGGATGGCTTCTCGGGTTACAATCAGATAAAAATGGCGCCAGAAGACATGGAGAAGACAACCTTCATTACTCCCTGGGGAACATTTTGCTACAAAGTGATGCCCTTTGGTTTGAAGAACGCTGGGGCAACATATCAACATGCTATGACGACGCTCTTTCATGACATGATGCATAAAGAGATCGAGGTTTATGTTGATGATATGATTGCCAAATCCCAGATGGAGGAAGAGCATTTGGTTAATCTGTTGAAATTGTTCAAGAGGCTTAGGAAATTCAGACTAAGGCTGAATCCTAACAAGTGCACCTTCGGAGTGAGATCCGGTAAACTATTGGGGTTTATTGTGAGCGAAAAAGGAATTGAGGTTGATCCTGCTAAGATAAAAGTAATGCAAGAAATGACAACGCCTAAAACAGAAAAAGAAGTGCGTGGGTTTTTATGGAGGTTGAACTACATTGCTCGGTTCATATCTCACCTAACCGCTACATGCGAGCCATTATTCAAATTGTTGAAAAAGAATCAGGCTGTGACCTGGAATGAAGATTGTCAAAGGGCGTTTGAAAAAATAAAAAAATATTTGCAGGAACCTCCAATATTGATACCCCCAGTAGCTGGGAGACCATTGATTATGTATTTGACGGTTCTTGAGGAAAGTATGGGTTGTGTTCTCGGTCAACATGACAAGACTGGACGTAAAGAGCATGCGATTTACTACTTGAGTAAAAAGTTCACAGATTGTGAATCCCGTTACTCAATGCTCGAAAAGACGTGTTGTGCGCTAGCCTGGGCTGCCAAACGTTTGAGACAATACATGTTAAACCATACAACCATGCTAATTTCAAAGATGGATCCGATCAAATACGTATTTGAAAAGTAAGCACTCTCCAGGAGGATTTCCCGATGGCAAATGGTGCTGACATAATATGATATTCAATATGTTTCTCAAAAGGCTATCAAAGGTAGTGTTCTGTCAGAGTACCTAGCGGAGCAGCCAATTGAAGATTATCAACCAATGAGGTTTGATTTTCCTGACAAGGATATCATGTACTTGAAAATGAAAGATTGTGATGAGCCGTTGCCGGATGAAGGTCCGGAGTTGGGTTCCAAATGGCAACTGATATTTAATGGCGCTGTTAACTCCTACGGTAGTGGAATAGGGGCAATTATCACTACTCCTCAAGGGACGCACATTCCCTTTAGTGCCAGATTGACCTTTCCAGTTACCAATAATGAGGCTGAATATGAGGCGTGCATCATGGGTCTTGAGGAGGCTATTGATTTGAGAATCAAATATCTTGATGTATACGGAGATTCTGCTCTAGTTGTGAATCAGATCAAGGGAGAGTGGAAGACTCGTCAGCCCAATCTGATACCGTATATGAATTATGCAAGGAGATTGATGCCTTTCTTTGACAAAGTAGAATTGCATCACGTGCCACGAGCAGAAAATCAGATGGCCGACGCTCTTGCGACGTTGTCTTCAATGTATAAAGTTAACTTCTGGAATGAGGCTCCCAGGATTGTTATCTCTCGCCTTGATAAACCCGCCTTCATATTCGCCATTGAGGAAACATCTGATGGAAAACCGTGGTATTTCGATATCCATAATTTCTTGAAGAACCAAGAGTATCCAGCTGGGGTGTCCAGTCAAGATCAGAAGACTCTTAGGAGATTGGCTGGCAATTTCTATTTGAATCCGGATGGCGTCCTGTACAAGAGAAACCACGACTTGGTGTTGTTGCGATGTGTGGACGAGAAAGAGGCTAAGTTGCTCATGGAAGAGATCCATGAAGGTACATTTGGTACGCATGCTGGTAGACATGCAATGACGAGAAAACTGTTGCGGGCAGGTTACTATTGGCTAATGATGGAAACAGATTGTTTCAAGTTTGCGAAGCAGTGTCATAAATGTCAAATTTATGCAGACAAAATTCATGTGCCTCCGAGCCCTTTGAATGTTATGTCATCACCGTGGCCTTTCTTGATGTGGGGAATTGATATGATTGGCAAGATTGAGCCCACAGCATTAAACGGACACCGATTCATTTTGGTAGCTATTGATTACTTCACCAAATGGGTGGAAGCAGTGTCATATGCTAATGTCACCAAACAAGTGGTAGTCAGATCTATCAAAAGAGATATTATCTGCAGATATGGAATCCCAGAGCGGATTATCACCGGCAACGGTTCAAACTTGAATAACAAGATGATGAAAGAGCTATGTCAAAATTTCAAGATCGAGCATCACAACTCTTCTCCTTATCGGCCCAAGATGAATGGCGTTGTCGAAGCGACCAATAAGAACATAAAAAAGATTGTTAAGAAGATGGTTGTGACTTACAAGGACTGGCATGAGATGTTGCCTTTCGCTTTGTATGGTTATCGTACGATGGTACACACATCAACCGGGGCAACTCCTTTTTCATTGGTATATGGTATGGAGGCTGTGTTACCATTGGAGGTTGAGATTCCTTCTTTGAGGGTTTTACGCGATGTCCAACTTGATGAGGCAGAATGGGTAAAAGATAGACTGAACCAGCTCAGTTTAATGGATGAAAAGAGACTGGCTTCTCTAGCATATGGTCGGTTGTATCAGAGCCGGATGAAGAAAGCTTATGATAAAAAGGTGTGTCCTCGAAGCTTTCAGACGGGCGATCTTGTGCTGAAAAAGATTCTCCCACCATAATCAGATCACAGGGGCAAATGGACTCCCAACTATGAAGGTCCATATGTCATTAGAAAGGTTTTCTCTGGAGGAGCCTTACTGTTGTCCACCATGGATGGTGAGGACTTCACATCCCCTGTGAACTCGGACGCAGTTAAAAAATACTTTGCTTAAAGAGACCCGCTGGACAGAAAAAAGAAAGTCCAGGCAAAAATGGGGCATCCCGGCGAACCATAAAAAAAAAGGATAAAAGGTTCGGGAAAAGTTAGGGATAAAATTGAAAAAATGTACACCCGCGAAGTCGAAAACCTGAAAAGGGCAACTTCGGCAATAAAGGGTATCCCGGTGAATTGAAAACCCGCAAAGGGCGGTTCACGCAAAAGTTAGGGATTGAAAAAGCAAATGACTGCGGTCCGAGTTCGATACTGCATTGCTTGGTGGTTTGGGAAAAACTGAGGGTCGTTCATCTAAAACAATCTCTTCTGAAGATCGAGTACCGAGAAAGCGCCAGAGTCGGACGAGTCATAGGAGAATCAGCTCATGGTGTTTGTCTGTACCACGTTGCTGACATGTCTATCAAATTTGTTTTGTATCTTTCTTTGTGCTTCTTGTGCATATATTGTATTTTTCTTGTGCGTAACTTCCTCTTTTCAGGAGTTACATCCAGTGTACAAAGTTTTGCCTATTTACAGGCCCATTCAATAAAGCATGTTATTCAGTACTTGATGCTTGTTCTTTACTGTTTGTTTGTGAAAAACGCCGATGTTTTTGATGAACTTGCACTTGCATAAACATGCTGGCCCTTGCCAATAATTGCTAAAACTTCGAATTGTCTGAATAAATGTCACGGATATCAACTCGGATAGATTTTGTTGTGTAGATTTGTGTTGTCTCGTTTGTGTTTTGCAGGGTCCTTACCTTTGAAGCAAACGATCAGGAATTGTATTCCCCAGCCAAAGTCTCTTGACGTAGGGCCTGACTTCAGTTGATGTCGTTCCTTAGCAAGTCGTATCTTATCCCCAGAGAGTGGAGACGACGCTTATTCCTACCAGAAGTGGATTTGTCCTTCACGAGAGAGTATCACCAAGAATGTCTCCTGAAGAGTATCCTCATGGAAGTTGTCTGTAGGATATTCCTAGCAGGTCAAAATCTATATCCCCTGCAGAGGACGCCTCCCCAGAGGATGGTTACTCCCTTTCCCCACAGGTCGTCATTCTTTCGTCAGGATGATTGTCCTCAGCAGAGTTTGTAGCTTCGAGTTCGTAGACTGTGTCCCGACAGTGTAGTTCTTCCCCCAGAAGGGTCGCATCTTTCCCCAACAGGGTTTGTGTTTTCTTCCCAAATGTCTGATCTCTCCCTAGCAGAGTTGGTTGTTGTTTCCGGCATTTATTTTGCCGGAATACTTTGTGATACCCGTTCATCCCCAGCGGGGTTGGTTTTGTTCTTAGCCATTTCATACCAGAGTGTTTCTCAGCAGTTGGAGCCTGCATTAGCATTTGCATATATCATCATATTTGCATCTACCCACACACGTAGCATTTCCATGTCGAATGGAGCATTACGCCATTGTCAAACATACACATTTTGAAACATAAGCCAGGTTGGTTAACCTTTTGTTTTCAAGTGTTGTTTTCCCAGCAGGTGGAGGGAGCTCTTGCTCATATTGATTACTAGATAAGCAAGGTCTCGACGTGAGACGTGTAATGATAATGTTTGTCTTATTCACTAGAGAGTTGCTTGGATTAATTTCTCTTACCCTTCCAGCGGAGTATTTCTTCAAATTTGTTGTTATGACAGTATCAAAAGATTTCGTGAATCAATTTTTGGAAGTTGCCGCCTATGTCGAAATAGGTGTCTGGCAGCTTGGGTTCAGAAAATCCCCAATAGAGTCCTTCTCAGATTTGCTGCCATGTCCGCGCTAAAAGTTTGAAGATTGGACCAGTATTTTGTTACCCATTTGATTGATGGAGTTAGCTACTGCAAAGATAGGCAGAAAAGCTGTATTCGGAGTTATTTTCCTGTATTTGGCAGAGTTATTTCCTGTATCGGACAGAGTTATTTCCTGTAGTGTTGGCGGAGTTATTTCCCTGTATTATTGGCACAGTTATTTTCCCGTAGTGGTGACGGAGTTATTTTCTTGTATCGGACAGAGTTATTTCCTGTATCGAACAAAGTTATTTCCCTGTGTTATTGGCAGAGTTATTTTCCCGTAGTGGTGACAGAGTTATTTCCCGTAGTGGTGACGGAGTTATTTCCCGTAGTGTTGGCGGAGTTATTTTCCTGTATCGGACAGAGTTATTTCCCGTAGTGTTGGCGGAGTTATTTTTCTATATTATTGGCAGAGCTATTTCCCGTAGTGGTGACGGAGTTATTTCCCGTAGTGTTGGCGGAGTTATTTTCCTGTATCGGACAGAGTTATTTCCCGTAGTGTTGGCGGAGTTATTTTCCTGTATTATTGGCAGAGTTATTTTCCCGTAGTGGTGACGGAGTTATTTTCCTGTATCGGACAAAGTTATTTCCCGTAGTGGTGACGGAGTTATTTTCCTGTATTATTGGCAGAGTTATTTTCCTGTGTTTGGCAGAGTTATTTTCCTGTATTATTGGCAGAGTTATTTTCCTGTGTTTGGCAGAGTTATTTTCCTGTATTATTAGCAGAGTTATTTCTTATTTGTTGATAAAACTATTTCCTCAGTGGAAGTCGCCAAAGTTATTCCCTGTGTTGTTGGCAGAGTTGTTTCCCCAGTAAAGGCGTCAAAAAAGATTGTATTCTGTTAACAGAGATATTCATACCCATTTGAGTGATGGAGTCATGTGATTAGAAAAAGATATTGTGATTAGACAGAGAAGTTGTGTTTGCATTGAAGGATAAGCTGTTGTAAATAGACAGAGACGCTGTATATAGTGAGTTGCCAGAATCAAGTACTGCTATGATAGGCAGAGAAGTTGTATTTTTGTATTGACAAACCCCATAGCAAAGATGGAGTATAATTTGGTGGATTTTGTTCTCCAAATAGTTTGTGCAGTTCGTGTCTGTAGTTGGCAAATTTTCGGGTTTCTTGGTATTCAACCGTCTTTTACCTCGATTATTTGAAGGACGTTCGCTCTTCACCCAGTCGGGTCCAAGCCGTTTGAATAGGGGCAGATGTTGCACCCCAAAATTTGCTCAACATCTTTTACCTGGTTTATGTTTCATTGCATTATCATTTGCATAGTTCTATCATTTGCATATCATGGCATATCATTCATCCAACACGGGATCAAGTGTGATTATTATCAAGAAAATCCTAGCAAGAAATCTTATCCAAGCTTGAGAAGTCAGCCAAGTCATCAGGAGGTGGTGGGAGGTCTTGAGAAGTTTGAATGCATACATGTGGATTTTCTACTATCTTGAGGATCAACTGAGGACTATCAATGGAATGTGAAGCATGAGGTGTGAATATGAGATGTGTATAGAGCTCATGGAGTGCCTAGAGAGCCATGTTGGAACTAAATCAAGTCATCAAGTCAAATGCAAGAGCCACAGTTGAAGTGCAGACAATTAGGGTTTCATCTGGATCAATCCCAGGTCAATTATGCAATTGAAGAGTATGCAAGCCTACTTTGAGGTCATGGAGTTCATGGAATGATATGATAAGACATTTTTGGTGTTGTGCCAAGATTAAATCAAGAAGAATCAAGGATGTGGGAAGTTGCTAAATTAGGGTTTCAGTGCAAATTACTCTGTTTAGTGCCTAACTTCAAGGCCATATAAGTCAAGATACAAGTTTCAAATGGATCTTTGGAAAACATGAAACTTGTAGATCATCTCAAGTTATGGCCCAGACAAGTTACAAGTCCTTAGATGCCACTAAAATTTGTCTGTGAAAATCATCTGACTTCAATGTTATTTTTGACCTAGAAGGAGGTTTCACCTGAACTTTTGGCCAACATGAAAGTTGTTCCTCTTGATCTTAGATTTCTAAATTGTACTAGAAGTCCTCCATCTGATTTGTAGAACTCAAGTTATGAGGTTTACAAGTCAGGGGTATTTTGGGAAAGTGAGATTATAGGTCATTTTCAAGCATAGGCCAAAATCTCTAACTTGCACTTGTCAAATGCAATTTTGTTCAACATGAAAGTTGTTCAAAATGAGGTTTTTAGGCTATCCAAGAGGTCATGATGGATTGGTTGAGATCATAGCAAAACTTGGTTTGAAATGGTTTGAATAAAGGAGGCTTTCAAATGATTCAAAGTTGAAAAATTCAAAACTATTGGTTATGTGACCAAAACAAGCCAAATGAGTACTTGATTTGATCAGAAATCATGTTTTGGAAACATTGGTTCTTTTAGATTTTTCAATTGACCCTTAATTCATGAGCTTTTCACTTGTTTCTTCACACTTAAGCAACTTCATGGCAATTTATTCACCAAGGCAATGTGGAGTTTCTTTTTGGTCTGAATACACTTCAAAGGTGGTATGCAAGTGGTTTAAAGCTTCTAAGGCAAGCTGTTTGAGCATTTTCGTGCACTTGCCATGTGAAAATTTTGGAGAGGTTGGAGTTTTTGGATCATCTAATTTGGGCCTGGGCTTGGACTCTAGAAGGTCCCAAACGGTTCTATAAATGTTCAGAAGAAGATTTGAGCAAGGGTGGGTGGTCATTTGAGGCTGAGCAGAGAGAGTGATATTGAAATTTTGGAGCTCTAACTCAAAATCGTATTTGAGGTTCAGAGAAGTTTTAGATCAAATTGAAGTTGCAAGAGGATTCAATCATCTTCAGTGAAGGATTCTGGAAACTTTTGGAGCTTAAATCGTGCTCTAGTCACATCAATTCAGAGATCTACACCAGGTATATAAACTTCAATTTTCTCATAATTCTAGAAAGTGATAGATCAATTTGCACTTACTGTTAGAATCAGGAAGAGATGTAGATCGTTTCTGGATAGGAATTTGGACAATTAGAGACAATGTAGGATCATGTATGAATTCTGTTGAGGCACGATTTGGCTTGATCATGAGGAATTAACATGAATTGGATAGATCATGATGACCTAGGAAGTATGAGGAACATTTCTGTGCAATTAGTTTAGGATTTGATGATGATCAGAATTGAAGCATACTTTGAACTTTGGATCGGATTTTGAAACCTAGCCTGATTTAGAGGAAATGAAGGTCACATTTGGAATCCTTGTGGAATTCTGGAAAGAATGATGTTAAGTTTGAGTGTTTTCCTTGACCTACAATTAGAGGTTCACCGGAGAAGACGGTGGTTTCCACCGTGGGAGTCACCGAAAGTTGATTGACCTTGCTTGAGTTGAAGGAAGAAGACAATGTTCTGACCGTTAGATCTGTTTGAAGTTGGACTTGTTATGCTCATCGTATGACCACGATTCAAACTCAGACTTGCCTCCACTAGCTCAATACGCTGCGTTTCATTTAAGCCCAGTCAGCTGGTGACTGGGACGCTCACGTGGATGCACTGATTGTCTCAGGATCTGATTACTCAGTCAATTGATCCAAGCGCTGATGTTTAATTCTGATTTTAATTTCTTTTTATTCATTTTCTTTTTTATTTTAATGCTTTATTGATTCAAAAAATCATATTAAATTCATTCTTGATCAGAAAATTATTTTAAAAATACCTCCATGATCTTGAGAGAATTTGTGATTTTCTGAAATCAATAAAATGCATTTTCATGCCTTTTTCAATTTAATTTGATTTTTCTTATTTTTGTTAATTCCTTTAATTTTGCATAATTGGTTATCTGTTTTGCTGAATTTTGTTCATCCAATTGGTGTTGAGTTTAGCTTTTATTTTTTAGTATGTTTTAGGGTAGATATTCATGTTCCCCTAGCATTTTTATTAGAATTTTATAACAACATTAGGTTCTGTTTTAGGTATTGAGATTAGGACCCTCCCAAACTTGTGGATTCCTTTGACCTATCTCAATGTAGGAATTGTTTAGATAACTTAGAAGTTGATTTAGGCTTCAATATTTTTACATTAGTTTGTTCAAACATGTATGTTCCCCTAGGAATTTTATTAGAATTTTGAAATTTTATTTTCTATTTTAGTTGTATTTTGCAAGTGGCTTGTATTTGTGGTTTCCTCTCTTGAGTGCTTTGGTTTGTTTGGTTTGGTTGGTTGCTTTAGAGTGGGTTTAAGCTTGAGTTCTTTTTGGTGGAGCTTATGGATTCATTGAAGATGCTTGGGATTGAATATTGGAGTTTGGAGTTGAAGGCTTTTCTTCTTGTGGAAGTTTCTTAGGAGCTTAGGAAATTAGGGTTTTAAGAAGTGCCTTAGACCTAGTTTTGATTCTTTCTTCAAACATAGAGTGCATTATTTGCCTCTATTCTATCCAATGACATAAAGTCCTCCTTGGGAAGCTCCATCTCTCCTTAGGAGGGATGAGTCGTATGCCCAAGTGAGTAGAACTTTGAGGATACCTTCCATTTGCAATGTTGAGTTCTTAGTGATTTCCTTTGGTTGTCATTAAGTTCCTTAACATTATAACTTGATCTTGATGTTTAATCCTTCTCTTGGAGTGTGCTTTTTGGAGCTTGAAGATTGATGAAGCTTGCTTGAAGATGAAGCCCTTGGCTGTCAACTTTGCTGTCTTTTCAACCTTGGTGTTTAGAGCTTGCTGTTGCTGTTTGCTGTAGGAGTTAGTTGTTGCTGCTTGGGCTGCCTCCTTTGTGTCTTTTGTTTTTCTCTGTATTGTCTGTTTTCTTGTGTTGATTACCTCTAGGTTTGAGGTGGAGCTTGTCTCATCTTGCCTATTGTCTTCTCCCTTGCCTCTCTTATATTGTTGCATTGTATGCATTTTATTGTTTGCTGTAATTGCTTGCTGTCTTTTGCTGTTTATCCCCTAGGATCTCTGATTTCCTCTGTGCAAGAGGAAATTATGACAGACATTAGGTTTTGACCCATGCATGATAACATTAGGTTAGTTTCCCTTTCAACCATAGGCTTTTTAGAGCATCTTTCTCTTCTCATCTCAAAACAATTCAAAAATACAGTAATAAGGATAACGCGTGTTGTACGTTACGAGCCTTAAGCTATTTGAGAAAAGGTTGCTGGAGGGTCACTCTTCAGTAATCTGGCTTCTTAGTATGGTACCCTTAGGGTGACATGCGACGTAGTCACTCTCAGATCACAAGTCTTTAGTACAGTATAAGTTGCAAACAGACTAAAAAACAGTTCTTTCGTAAAAAACTGAAAACAAATTTCAAATGTCATTTTTGTCCTCTTGGACTCCTAATCAGGAAAACCCTTTCTTAAGGAGATAAAAAAACTGTCAGACAAACTTGTGTCCTCCGTAGCCCGAACTACGTTTGCTATGATCTTTCATTCCGTATGAAAGTACGTAGGCACAAGATGCGATATCTTGGCGAGCAACCTTCCCCCCTTTTTACCCGTAGTTAGGCGAACTACGTTGACTCTGATTTCTCATTCTAGACGGGAATACGTAGGCATAAAGTGCGATACTTTGCCGAGTCATTTTCTTTTCTTTTTTAACCCAGACCTGTAGAGTAGATAAAATGACACACCCTTAGATAGAGAACAAGCATGGATCCCGTCGAGTACGACGGACGTGAGGGGTGCTAATACCTTCCCCTTGCGTAACCGACTCCCGAATCCAGGATTTGGTTGCGATGACCATTCCTTTCCCTCTTTGCGTTAGGTTTACTCTGAGCGTTTCCTTTCCCTCTTGTGGGATAAATCACGCACGGTGGCGACTCTTCTGTCATAGCCGGCGCCAATTTTCGCAGTAGCAACAACATGTGTGTGTATGTGTGTGCGAGTTGGGTACGTTAGTGCATGCGTGCGTGCGTGCGTGTGTGTGTATGCGTGTGCACGCGTACGCGTTTTTGTGTGTGTGTATGCGCTTGCGTGTGTGTGTGTGTGTGTGTGTGTGTGTATGCGCGCGCACGCGCTGTGTGTGTGTATGTGGGTGCGTGCGCGCACGTGTTTGTGTGTATCACTGTGTACGCGCGTGTGTGCATGCGCGTGTGTTTGTATGTTTGTGCGTGTATGTGTTTGTGTGTGTGTGTGTCTGTGTTGCACGCACGCGTGTATGTGTATCTATGCAGGTGTGTGTGTGTGCGTCTGTGTGTGCGCGCGCGTGTGTTTGTGTGTGTCTCTGCGTAGGTGTGTGTGTGTGTGTGTGTGCGCGTGCATGCGTAAGTGTGTGCCTGCGTGCGTGCGCACATGTGTGTGTGTGTATATGTATGTATGTGTGTGCGTGCACACGTGTGCGTATTTGTGTATGTGTGTGTGTGTTTGTGTGTGTGTGCGCGTGTGTGTGTGTGTGCGTGTGTGTACGCGCGTTTGTTTATGCGTGTGTGTGTGTATGTGCGTGTCTGTGCGTGTGTGTTTGTGTCTATGTGTATTTATGTTTGCGCACACGTGTGTAGGTGTGTTTACGTGCGTGCGTGCGTGCATACATAAGTGTGTGTGTGTGTCTGTTTATGTTTGCGCACGCGTGTGTGCTTCTGTATGCAAGCACGCGCGCGCGTGTGTGTGTATGTGCACGTACGTGTGTGTGTGAGATAGTGTGTGTGCGCGTGCGTGTGTGTGTGCGTGTGTGTGTCTGTGTGGGTGTGTTCATGTGTGTGTGCGTGTGTGTGTATGCGTGTGTGTGTGTGTCTGTACGAGCGTGCATGTGTGTGTATGTGTGTGCGCATGCGTGTGTCTGTAAGTGCGTCAGCAGGCGCGCGTTTGCGTGTGTGTTTGGATGTGCGCACACGTGTGTGTGTGTGTGTATGTGTGTGTTTGCACGTGTGTGTGTGTGTGTGTACGTTCGTACGTGCGTGCGTGTATGTATGTGTATGCGCGTACGCACGCATGCACGGTCGTGCTTGGGTGTTTGTGTGTGCGCACGCGAGTGTATGCGCGAGCGTGCGCGTGTGTGTTTGCGTGTGCGCGCGCGCGTGTGTATGTGTGTCTACACGCACGCGCGTGTGCGTGTTTGTTTGTGTGTGCGCGTTCATGCGTGCATGCGTGTGTGTGTGTGCGTATGTGTGTGATTGTGTGTGTATGTATGTGTGTGTGTGTGAGAGAGAGAGAAAGAGAGTGCGCACGCGCGTGTGTTTTTGCTTACGTGTGTGTGTGCGTCCGTGTGTGTATGTGCACGCACGTGTGTTTGTGTACGCGCGTGTGTGTTTGTGTGTGTGTGTGAGAGAGAGAGAGAGCACGCATGCACATGTGTGTGTGTGAGAGAGAGAGAGAGAGTGTGTGCGTACGGACGTGTTTGTGTGTGTGCGTATGAGTGTGTGTGTGTGTGTGTGTGCGCGTGTGTGTGTGTGCATGCGCGTTTGTGTATACGTTTGCATGGATGTGTGTCTGTGTGCGTGTGTGTGTGTGTGCATGTGTGTGTATGTGTGCGCATGCGTGTGTATGTGTGAGCGTGCACGCGTGTGTGCGTGCGCACGTGTTCGTTTGTGTGTGAGCGTGTGTGCGTGCACGTGTTTCTGTGTGTGTGTGTGTGTGTGTGTGTGTTTGTGTATGTGTGAAAGAGTGTGCGCACGTGCGTGCGTGTGTGTGTGTCTGTGTGTGCAGGCACGTGTTTGTGTACACGCGAGTGCGTGTGTATGTGTGTGCGTATATGTGCGTGCGTGTGTGTGTGTGTCTGTGTGCGTGCGTGCATGCGTGTGTGTGTTTGTATGTGTTTGCGCAAGTGTGTGTGTGTGTGTGTGTATCGGCTTGCGCGTGAGTGCGTGCCTGCGTGTTTGTGTGTACGTGTGCGTGTGTGTGTGCACGTGTGTGTATGCGTGCGTGCGTGTGTACGTGTGTGCGTGCTTGTGTGTATGTTTGTATGCGTGTACGCACGCTCGGGCGCGCTTGTGTATTTGTGTGTGTGTGTGTGCGTGCGCACGTGTGTGTATCTGTGAGCGCATGTGCCTATTTGTGGGTGTGTGCGTATGCATGGGTGCGTGTGTGCTACCGTGTGTGCATCTGTGTGTGTGTGTGTGTGGGTGCGTGTATGTGTCTGAGAGAGAGAGTGTGCGCGCACGCGTGTGCGTGTCCTTGCGTGTGTTTGTGTGTGTCTGTGTGTGTATGTGCATGCACGTGTGTGGGTGCACGCGCGCACGCGCGTGTTTGTGTGCGAGTGTGTGTGTGTGTGGTCGGACGCGCGCGCATGTGTTTGTATGTGTGTGAGAGAGAGCGCGTGCGCACGCGCGTGTGTGTGTGTGTGTGCATGTGAGTATGTGTGTGTGTGCATACACGTTTGTGTATGTGTGTGTGTGTATGTGTGCGTGTGTCTATACGTGTGTGTGTGTGTGTGCGTATCCATGTGTATGTGTATGTGCATGCACGCGTGTGCGTGTGTGTGTGTGCTCATGTGTGTGCGTGTGTGTGTACGTGTGTGTGTGTGTGTGCGTGTGTGTGTGTGTGTGCGAGTGGCGTGAGTTAGTGCATGTGTGTGTGTGCGTGCGTGCGGGTGTGTAAGCGCGCACGCGCGAGTGTGTGTGTGCGTGCACGCACGCGTGTGTCTGTGTGTCTGTGTGTGAGCGTGTGTGCGCGTGTGTGTTTGTGTGTGTGTGTATGTCTAAGTGTGCGCGCACGTATGTGTGTCTGTGTGTGTCTGTGCTGGTGTGTGTGGGTGTATGTGTGGGTGTGCCTGCTTGCCTGCATGTGTGTGTATGTGTGTGAGCGTGCCTGCGTGCGCGCGTGTGAGTGTGTGCGGCGTGTGTGAGTGCGTGTGTGCGTGCGTGTGTGTGTCTGCGCAGGTGTGTGTGTGTGTGCATGCATGCGTGTGTGTGTGTTTGTGTGAGCGGGCACGAGCGTATGCGCGTGTGAGTGTGTGTGTTCGCACGCACGTCGTGTGTGTGTGTGTGAGCGCGTGCGCGCACGTGTGTGTGTGTCACTGTGTACGCGCGTGTGTGCATGCACGTGTATTTGTGTGTGCGTGCGTGTGCGTGTGTGTCGGTGTATGTGTGTGTCTGTGTTGCGCGCACCCGTGTGTGTGTGTGTGTGTATCTGCGCAGGTGTGTGTGTGTGTATGTATGCACGCGCGCGTGTGTTTGTGTGTGTGTGTATGTAGGTGTGTGTGTGTGTGTGTGTGTGTGTGTGTGTGTGTGTGTGTGTGTGTTTGTTCACGCACACGTGTACACAGCGACACACACACGTGTGTATGTGTGTGAGCGCACACGCGCGCGCGTGTGTGTATGTGTGTCTATGTGTGTGTGTGCGTGCGTGTGTATGTGCGTGTGTGCGCGCACGCGTGTGTATGTTTGCATGCTCACGCATGTTTGTGTGTGTGTGTGTGTGTGTATGTGTGCACGTGCTTGCATGTGTGTGTGTGTGTGTACGCGCTTGTGTGTGTATGCGTGTGTGCGTGCCCGTGTGTGTGTGTGTGTTTGTTTGTGTGTGTATGTATGTGAGAGAGTGTAAGCACGTGTGTGTGTGTGAGAGAGAGAGTGCACACGTGTGTATGTGTTTGCGCGCTCGTGTGTGTGTGTGTGTGTGCGTTCGTACGTGTGTGTGTGCGTGTGCGTGCGTGCGTGTATGTGTTTGGGCGTACGTGCGCACGGGCGTGCTTGTGTGTTTGTGTGTGCGTACGTGAGTGTGTGTATGCGAGCGTGCGCGTGTGTGTTTATGCGCGCACGCGCGTGTGTTTGTGTGTGCGCAAGCACGCGCATGTGCGTGTTTGTGTGTGTGTGCGCATTCAAGCGTGCGTACATGCGTCCCTGTGTGTGCGTGTGTTTGTGAGTGTGTTTGTATGTATGTGTGTGTGACAGAGTGAGTGTGCGCACGTGTGTGTGTGTGTGTGTGCTTGCGTGTGTGTGTGTGTCTGTGTGTGTATATGCATGCGCGAGTGTTTCTGCACGCACGTGCGTGTGTGTGCGTGAGATCAAGCGCGCGCATGTGTGTTTGTATGTGAGAAAGTGTGTGCGCACGGACGTGTTTGTGTGTGTGTGTGTGTGTGCGAGTGTGTGTATGCATGCGCATTTGTGTATGCGTTTGTGTGGGTGTGTGTCTGTGTATGTGTGTGTGTGCGTATGTGTGTCTGGTTATGTGCGCGCATGCGTGTATAAGTGTGAGCGCACGCGCACGCGTGTGTTCGTGTATGTGTGTGAATGTGTGCGCGCACGTGTGTGTGTGTGCGTGTGTGTGTGCGCGCACACATGGGTGTGTGTGTTTGTGTGAGAAAGAGAACAAACACGCGCGCGCGCGTGTTTGTTTGTGTGTGTATGCGTGTGCGTGTGTGTGTCTGTGTGTGCACGCACGTGATTGTGTGCACGCGAGTGCGTGTGTGCATGTGTGTGTGTGCGTGTGTGCGTGGGCGTGTGCATGTGTGTATGTGTGTAGGTGTGTGCGTGTGCACATGTGAGTGCGTGTGTGTGTGTGTGTGCATGTGTACATGTGTGTGTGCGTGCATGCGTGTGTACGTGTAAGCATGCGTGTGTGATTGTATACGCGTGTGCGCGTGTGTGTGTATGCGTGTGTGTGTGTGTGTGTGTGCGTGCGCGCGTGTGTGTGTGTATGCGTGTGCGTGTGTATGTGTGTGCGAGCGGCGTGAGTTAGTGCATGTGTGTGCGCGTGCGTGTGGGTGTGTATGTGTAACACCCCCTTCTATACCCCGAAATAAATGCATATACAAATTTATCAGAGTGAAAATTTTAGAATAAGGTATAAAGGAAGAATGTCACAATTTCACCAATGAAACACTTTAACATTTGCTCCATAAAATATGTAACATTATCATGGTTTAGAAATCACATTTCAACATTTAAATTTAAGCGGAAGATAAAATCATTTAATCATTTCCAAAATATTAATTCACATACAGATAAGATATCCAGATTGATACATCATTTCAGGTAATTACAAAACCACATCAGCTGATACATCGCAATGTATCACAAAAGAACAACTATACTAGTCTAACTACCCGGTGTTACATATCAGAGCAGCTGACTCAAAAGAATGAAGATAACTTCACAAAAAAAACTCCAGCATCCTAATCTGCAATGCCTCGTAGATCATTATAAAACAGCAGAAGGGTGAGAAATATAACCATAATAATCAAAGCATAAGATTATATATATATAGGTAATCATATAATTCAACTCCATATTTCTCACCATAATTCACCCTCTTAGTCATATATATTTACCACACATATATAGACAACATGAACATTCACAAAGCATTCCCACATCATGCATACACTCACATTTCCACAATCTTATCATTCACACATAAGCATCTCTTCATGCATATGTCATATATCAATGTGACTCAACAACTCAATGCAACTCATGCAATGCGGTACCGACTCTCGTTATCATTTTTCGGTTTTTACATTAAACCGGGTCCACTCTTCTAGACCGATAACAACAAAGGCCCGTCCTCTAAGCCTTCAAACCCACTCTTCTAGGTTTGGGACAAGTCACTAGTCTCCACGAAACTAGCAAGCATTGCCTCTTGACTAAATGATGCATATGCAATCGAAAATTAAATGCACTTAAGACCGACATCTTAATCTCATGCATTCCAATAATTCATCTGTTCAAGAATTACAACATGATTGCACACACAACATATTCATAACAATTCAAGGTATTCACATTAATACCATTAACGTAATTCACAAGTCATGCACACATATCCACAATATTCTCATGCATACTTATCACACAATTGCATACAACATTAGGCATTCACAATTTATCAGACAATGCACACATAACCTCTATTATGTTCTCATGCATTTCCAATCAATACAAACAATATACACATCTCAAAACCTAGGATTCACGCCCGAAGGCTACCCACAGCATATCACAATAGTACATAAACTATGCGATTAATCAAGCAATAAACCATAGTCGAACCACACAATCAACCTATGGATAAATCTCAAATAAAACATCAACCTGCCATACTCGCTACTACTTCGCTAAGCAAACTCCTAGCGAGTATTCGCTACTTGTTCGCCTAGCGAACGTGCTAGCGAATCTCAACAGAAGTTACTGACTTCATTCGCTACCTGCTCGCTACAGCGAGCTTCCCAGCGAATCGTTCGCTATCTCTTCGCTAAACTTTTGCTACCAGCGAACACACCAAAATCCATTATGTCCAAGTCTAGGACCATTCGCTACTTGTTCGCTGAGCGGGCTCCTAGCGAGCATTCGCGACCTGCTCGCCTAGCGAGTGTCTGCGTATTTTGTTTTTCACTTACTGTTATCCAACTCAACCAACTCCAAAAACTCCAATCTCACCAATCCAATTCCAATACTCTTAGTCTAACATTTCTAGACTATTCTACATCATCTATTTCATATTTTAACCAATTAAATTGAGTTCTACCGATTATTCCAACTTTTTCCCTAAATGGAAAAGGATGGAAACTACACCAAAACCTCAAGCCAACATATATAACATCATGCAATGATCAAAAAGAAACATTTCTCACCCTTACCTCGATTAATCGGAGCTTTGATGTTGGTTCTTGATGATTTTCCACTTTCCTCTTCTTCTCCTCTCTTTTTCTTCTTCTTTCTTTCCAAATGTTTCTCTCTAACTTTCTTTTCTTTTCCTTCTCTATTATATATTTCCTTTATTTTCCTTCCTTCCAATTTCCTTCTCAATTCTCTATTAATTCCAATTAATAAAAATTAATTTGCAACATTAATAAAAATCCCACTAAATCAATTAATTACTATAATTAATTATTTAATGAAATTTGGGTTGTTACAACCCTCCCCCACTTTAGGAATTTTCGTCCTCGAAAATGTTACTTGGTTCAAACAGTTCTGGATAAGACTCCCTCATTTGCCTCTCTAGTTCCCAAGTCACATTTCCACCAGCCGGTCCTCCCCAAGCGACCTTCACCAAAGAAATCTCCTTGCCTCGAAGTTGCTTCAATTTCTGATCCTCTATCCGCATAGGTGATGTCTCAACAGTCAGCTTATCTCTCACCTGCACATCATCTAATTGGACTACATGAGACGGATCCGCAATGTATTTCCTCAACTGAGATACATGGAATACGTCATGAATATTAGAAAGCGACGGTGGTAAAGCCACACGATAGGCCACTTCTCCTATCCTCTGCAAAATCTGATAAGGACCAATGAAACGCGGCGACAACTTGCGCGACTTCAATGCCCTACCAACACCTGTCATCGGAGTGACTCGAAGAAACACATGATTTCCCTCTTGAAATTCAAGTGCCTTCCTCCTCTTTTCATAATAACTCTTCTGACGACTCTGAGCAACTCTCATCTTCTCTTGAATCATCTTGATCTTATCAGTAGTCTGTTGAACTAACTCGGGTCCAACAACAGTACTCTCTCCGGACTCAAACCAACACAATGGTATCCTACACCGCCTACCATACAACGCCTCAAATGGTGCCATACCGATACTCGAATGAAAACTGTTGTTGTAGGTAAACTCAATCAAAGGCAAGTAGCTATCCCAAGCTCCTCCTTTTTCCAATACACAAGCTCTCAAAAGATCTTCAAGAGACTGAATCGTCCTCTCCGTCTGACCATCTGTCTGAGGATGATAAGCTGAACTCAAACGCAACTTAGTACCCAAAGCACTCTGCAAGCTCTCCCAAAGTCTCGAAGTGAACCTCAGATCTCTATCCGAAACAATACTCGATGGAATACCATGCAAACACACAATCCTCTCAATATAAAATTTAGCCAACTTCTCCAACGGGTAATCCACACGCATAGAGATAAAGTGAGCAGATTTAGTCAATATATCCACAATAACCCAAATAGCCTCAAAATTACTCGGCGTCCTCGGCAAACCCGATACAAAATCCATGGAGATACTATCCCATTTCCACTCAGGAATAAACAACGGCTTCATCAAACCCGATGAATTCTGATGCTCAATCTTTGACTTATGGCAAGTCAAACAAGAATACACAAATTCCGCAATATCCTTCTTCATACTAGGCCACCAAAACACTTTCCTCAAATTCTGATACATCTTAGTAGCACCCGG
Organism: Lathyrus sativus; assembly: GCA_963859935.3. NCBI lineage: Eukaryota > Viridiplantae > Streptophyta > Magnoliopsida > Fabales > Fabaceae > Lathyrus > Lathyrus sativus. The sequence goes on along the minus strand of OZ012739.1, from coordinate 403,196,069 downwards.
ATGAATACTCAATCCGCTACGATGTCCTTCCTCAAGGATACTCTTTTTAAGCTCCACAACATTTGGAACACAAACTCGATCCCGACATCTCATAATCCCATTCTCATCAATCCGAAAATCACCACCTTGGCCTTGGTTGATTAAAGTCAACCGATCAACTAAACTCAAATCCGATTTCTGTCCTTCTCGAATTTCATCCAAAATACCACTTTTAAGCTTTAACATACCAAACTTAAATCCAAAAGAAGTTCTCTCACATAATAAACTCAAATCCTGAAATTGCTCGACCAATTCCAACTCTTTCACCATCAACGCCGACATATGCAATGATTTCCGACTCAATGCATCCGCTACTACATTCGCTTTACCCGGATGGTAATTCAAACCAAAATCATAATCCTTCAAAAGTTCAAGCCATCTTCTTTGTCTTGCATTCAATTTCTTTTGATCAAAAAGATATTTCAAACTCTTGTGGTCACTAAACACTTCAAATCTTGCACCAAACAGATAATGCCTCCAAAGTTTCAACACGAACACAACGGCGACCAACTCTAAGTCATGCGTCGGATAATTCTTCTCATGCACTTTGAGTTGCCTCGAAGCATAAGCCACAACTTGATTATTCTGCATCAACACACCTCCCAAGCCCATTAAAGAAGCATCACAATACACAACGAACGGTTCTTCCGGATTTGGCAAAATCAAAACAGGGGCTGTCGTCAACCTTCGCTTAAGTTCTTAGAAACTCGCTTCACACTTGGCATCCCAAACAAAAGCTTGACCCTTCCTAGTCAACTGCGTTAACGACAACATAACTTAGCGAATCCTTCAATAAACTTTCGATAATAACCAGCTAAACCAAGGAAACTTCTAATCTCAAAAACTGACTTCGGAGTCTCCCATTGCGATACTGCTTCAACCTTCGACGGATCAACCGCAATACCATTACTCGAAATTACATGACCAAGGAAACTAACTTCCTTCAACCAAAACTCACACTTAGAAAGCTTTGCAAATAACTGCTTCTCTCTCAACACAGATAACACAATCTTCAGATGCTCGGCATGCTCTTCTTCGCTCTTCGAATAAACCAAGATGTCGTCGATAAACACAACCACAAACTTATCCAAATAAGGATGGAAAATCCTATTCATGTACTCCATAAATACACCTGGTGCATTAGTCACACCAAATGGCATTACAGAATACTCATAATGTCCATACCTCATTCTAAAAGCAGTCTTCTGAATATCCTCAGCTTTCACGCGAATCTGATGATACCCAGATCTCAAATCAATCTTGCTGAACACACTTGCACCAACCAACTGATCCATCAGATCATCAATCCTCGGGAGTGGATACTTATTCTTAATAGTCACCTTGTTCAACTGTTTGTAATCCACACAGAGCCTCATAGAACCCTCTTTCTTCTTAACCAACAACACCGGTGCACCCCACGGCGACACACTCGGACAAATAAACCTCTTTTCAAGCAAATCCTCAAGTTGACTCTTCAACTCTTTCAATTCTGATGCCGACATAAGATAAGGAGTCATCGATATCGGACTAGTTCCAGGAATCAAATCTATTGAAAACTCCACTTCTCGCTCCGGTGGTAAATCCTTTATCTCTTCAGGGAAAACTTCCGGAAAATCTCTAACAATTGGTAAAACACCAATCTCTTCACTTCCACCAATTCTCAAAGTTGCCATAAGCATAAATACCTTAGCTCCATCTTGCATTGATTCTTTCACTTGTCTCGCTGCCATAAACAAATCTCTTGCAACGTCCGATTCCGGAAAAATAACCATCTTGTCAAAACAGTTAATATATACCCGATTGAATTCCAACCAATTCATCCCAAGGATGACATCGAGTTGGTCTAGGTGAAGACACACTAAATCAATTCCAAAATCTTTACCGAAGATACTCAACGGACAATTCAAACAAACATACGGTGTAGTTACCGAACCCATAGCAGGAGTATCAATAACCATACCGCCACCAATCACAAACAACTCAAGATTCAACCTTCTAACACAATCCAAAGAAATAAAAGAATGCGTAGCTCCGGTATCAATTATAGCGATCAAAGTTGTACCATTAATGAAGCACGTACCTCTGATCAAGCGATTGTCACTAGCAGTCTCAGATCCAGATAGAGAGAACACTTTTCCGCTCCCTTGTTTCTTCTTGGGCTTATCGCATTTGGTACTAATGTGTCATTGCTCGCCACAGTTGTAGCAAGTCACATTTGCACCGCTTCTGCATTCAAGAGCTTTGTGGCCTGGTTTGCCACACTTAAAACACTTCTGTTCCACACTCTTGCACTCAGGAGCACGATGCCCCGCTTCACCATAATTGTAACATCTCACTGGAGTAGAAACTCCCCCACTTGGCTTCTTACCGAAACCAACCATTTGTTTCCCCTTATCAGCAGGAGTCACGTAAGGTTTCCCTCGGAAGTGGCCCTTTCCTTTATTATCACTTAGGCTCTTGTAGTGGCTAGATCGAGCCCTACTATCCTCATCGTAAATCCTACTCTTGTTTACCAACTCTGAAAATCGCTAGATTTCCTGGTAACCAATAGCTTGCTTGATTTCAGGTCTCAAGCCATTCACAAATTTGAGACACTTAGATCTCTCGGCATTAGCAGTGTTGTAGTAAGGACAAAACTTGATCAACTCCTCAAATTTTGCCGCATACTCAGCTACTGTTGAATTACCTTGCTTCAACTCAAGGAATTCAATCTCTTTCTTTCCGCGCACATCTTCTGGAAAATACTTCTCCATAAATGTCTCTCTAAAAAGATCCTAGGTGATCACAATATCATCCTCTTCAAATCTTTGGCGAGTATTACCCCACCAGTCTTCGGCTTCCTCTTCGAGCATGTGAGTCCCAAACTGCACCTTTTGTGCATCTGAGCAATTCATAACCCGAAAAATCTTCTCAATAGCTTTCAACCAAATTTGTGCTTTGTCAGGCTCGTGGGTTCCCTTGAACATCGGGGGATTATTCCTTTGGAACCTTCTCAAAGCACGGAATTCATCATCAGCATTATTCCCCACATTGACATTGGCTGGAGGATTCTGCCCAATCGCTCCCGCCAACCTTGTCAAAGCTTCTGCGATCGCTTCATTGTTCCTCCCTACAACCATCTTACTAATTCCAACAATAGAACCACGTAAGAACAACCAATATTGATGATGCAACACACGCATATCAATAACACACAGGGAAAAACACTCTAACAACTTGGCCGGACGGACCGACCTGCTCTGATACCACTGTTGTAACACCCCCTTCTATACCCCCAAATAAATGCATATACAAATTTATCAGAGTGAAAATTTTAGAATAAGGTATAAAGGAAGAATGTCACAATTTCACCAATGAAACACTTTAACATTTGCTCCATAAAATATGTAACATTTTCATGGTTTAGAAATCACATTTCAACATTTAAATTTAAGCGGAAGATAAAATCATTTAATCATTTCCAAAATATTAATTCACATACAGATAAGATATCCAGATTGATACATCATATCAGGTAATTACAAAACCACATCAGCTGATACATCGCAATGTATCACAAAAGAATAACTATACTAGTCTAACTACCCAGTGTTACATATCAGAGCAGCCGAATCAAAAGAATGAAGATAACTTCACAAAAAAAAAACTCCAGCATCCTAATCTGCAATGTCTCGTAGAGCATTATAAAACAGTAGAAGGGTGATAAATATAACCATAATAATCAAAGTATAAGATTATATATATATATATATAGGTAATCATACAATTCAACTCCATATTTCTCACCACAATTCACCCTCTTAGTCATATATATTTACCACACATATATAGACAACATGAACATTCACAAAGCATTCCCACATCATGCATACACTCACATTTCCACAATCTTATCATTCACACATAAGCATCTCTTCATGCATATGTCATATATCAATGTGACTCAACAACTCATGCAATGCAGTACCGACTCTCGTTATCATTTTTCGGTTTTTACATTAAATCGGGTCCACTCTTCTAGACTGATAACAACAAAGGCCCGTCCTCTAAGCCTTCAAACCCACTCTTCTAGGTTTGGGACAAGTCACTAGTCTCCACGAAACTAGCAAGCATTGCCTCTTGACTAAATGATGCATATGCAATTGAAAATTAAATGCACTTAAGACCGAATCTTAATCTCATGCATTCCAATAATTCATCTCTTCAAGAATTACAACATGATTGCACACACAACATATTCATAACAATTCAAGGTATTCACATTAATATCATTAACGTAATTCACAAGTCATGTACACATATCCACAATGTTCTCATGCATAATTATCACACAATTGCATACAACATTAGGCATTCACAATTTATCAGACAATGCACACATAACCTCTATTATGTTCTCATGCATTTCCAATCAATACCAACAATATACACATCTCAAAACCTAGGATTCACGCCCGAAGGCTACCCACAGCATATCACAATAGTACATAAACTATGCGATTAATCAAACAATAAACCATAGTCGAACCACACAATCAACCTATGGATAAATCTCAAATAAAACATCAACCTGTCATACTCGCTACTCCTTCGCTAAGCGAACTCCTAGCGAGTATTCGCTACTTGTTCGCCTAGTGAACGTGCTAGCGAATCTCAACAGAAGTTACTGACTTCATTTGCTACCTGCTCGCTACAACGAGCTTCCCAGCGAATCATTCGCTATCTCTTCGCTACA
>OZ012739.1:403173795-403188795 GCA_963859935.3 Lathyrus sativus | reverse complement strand
TATGTGTTTATGTGTGTTTGTGTGAGAAAGAGTATGTGCACGCACGTGTGTGTGTGTGTGTATGCGTCTGCATGTGTGTGTCTGTGTATGCACGCGAGTGCGTGTGTGCATGTGTGTGTATGCGTGTGCGTGAGTGTGTGTGTGTGTGTGTGTGTGTGTGCATGTGTATGTGCGAACATGTGAGTGTGTGTGTGTGTGTGTGTGTGTGTGTGCGCATGTGTACGTGTGCGTGTGCGTGCAAGCGTATATACGTGTGTGCGTGCGTGTGTGTTTGTATGTGCGTACGCGCGCTCGGGCACACTTGTGTGTTTGTGTGTGCGAATATGTGTGTGTGTGTTTGGGCGAGCGCGTGTGCCTGTTTGTCGGTGTGTGCGCGTGCATGGGTGCCTGCATTTGTCCGTGTGTGTGTGTGTGTGGGTACGTGTGTGTGTGTGTGTGTGTAAGAGCGAGAGTATGCGCACGCGTGTGTGTGCTTGCGTGAGTGTGTGTGTGTCTGTGTGTGTAGGCGCACGCACGCGTGGGTGCACGCGCGCGCGTGTTTGTTTGTACGAGTGTGCATGTGTGTATGTTTGCATGTGCGCACATGTGTTTGTGTGTGTGTGAGAGAGATTGTGTGAGCACGCGTGTGTATGTAGATGTGTGTGTGAGTGTGTGTGTGTGTGTGTGTGTGTGTGTGCGCATGCGCGTTTGTGTATGCGCGTGTGTGTGTATTTATATGTGCGCGAACGTGTGTGTGTGTGTGCATGAGCACCCGCACACGTGTTCGTGTGTGTGTGTGAGCGCATGTTTGCGCGCATGTGTGTGTGTGTGTGTGTGTGTGTGTATGTGTGTGAGCGCATGTGTGCGCGCATGTGTGTGTGTGTGTGCATGTGTGAGTGTTTGTGTGTGTGTGTGCGCGTGTGTGTGTGTGTTTGTGTATGTGTGCATGCGCATTTGCGTAAGCGTTTGTGTGTACGTGTGTTTGTGTGTGCGTGTGTACGTGTGCATGTGTGTGTGCGCGCGCATGCGTGTGTATGTGCGAGAGCACGCGCGCGCGCGTGTTCGTTTGTGTGTGCGTGTGTGTGTGTGCACGCGTGTGTGTGCATGCACGTGTGTGTGTGTGTGTGTTTGTGTGTGTGTGTGTGTGTGTCAGATAGAGTGTGCGCATGCGCGTGCGTGCGTGTGTGCGTGCGTGTGTGTCTGTGTATGCACACACGTGCTTGTGTGCATGCGAGTATGTGTGTGCATGTGTGTGTGTGTGTGCGTGTGTGTGTGTGTGCCTATTCGTGTGTGCGTGCGTGTGTGTGTGCGTGTGCGTGCCTGCGTGTGTGTGTGTGTATCGGTTTGCACGTGAGTGCGTACCTGCGTGTTTGTGTATGCGTGTGTCTGTGCGCACATGTGTGTGAGTGTGTGTGTGTGTGTGCATGTGTGTGTGTGCGTGCGTCCGTGTGTGCGTGCTTGTGTGTGTGTCTTTGTATGCGCGTACGCGCGCTCGGGCGCGCTTGTGTGTTTGTGTGTGTGTGTGTGTGTGTGTTTGTTTGTTTGTGCGCACGTGTGTGTGTGTGTGTGTGTGTGAGTGTGTGTTCCTGTTTGTGGGTGTGTGCGCGTGCATGGGTGTGTGTATGCGTCCGTGTGTGCGTGTGTGTGCGCACGTGTGTGTGTGTGGATGCGTGTGTGTTTGAGAGAGAGAGTGTGTGTGCGCACGCGTGTGCATGTGCTTGCATGTGTATGTGTGTGTGTCCGTGTGTGTATGTGCACGCACGTGTGTGGGCGCACGCGCGCACGTGTGTGTGTGAGTTTGCACGCGCGCGCATGTGTTTGTATGTGTGTGATGTGTATGTCCAACGTGTGTGAGTGCGTGTCTGCGTGCGTATGTGTGTCTACGCAGGTGTGTGTGTGTATGTGTGTGTGTGTGTGTGCACGTGTGTATGTGTATATCACAGCGTACGCGCGTGTGTACGTGCGCGTGTGTTTGTGTGTGTGTGCGCGTGGGTTTGTGTATGTGTGTGTCTTTGTTGCGCGCACGCGTGTTTGTGTGTGTGTGTGTGTGTGTGTGTATCTGTGCAGGTGTGTGTGTGTCAGTGTGTGCGCGCGTGTGTGTTTTTGTGTGTGTCTGTGCAGGTGTGTGTGTGTATGTACGCGTGCGCGTGTGTAAGTGTGTTTGTATGTGTGTGTGTGGGTGTGCGTGCGTGCGTGCATGTGTATGTGTGTGTGTGTGCGCACGCGTGTGTATGTTTGCAGGCTCGCGCGTGTTTGTGTGTGTGTATGTGCGCATGTGCTTGCATGTGTTTGTGTGTGTGAGTGTGCGCACGCGTGTGTGTGTGTGCGCGCACGTGTGTGTGTTTGTGTATGTATGTGTGTGAGCGCATGTGTCTGTTTGTGGGTGCGTGCGCGTGCATGGGGGCGTGTGTGCGCAAGTGTTTGTGTGTGGGTGCATGTGTCTGTGTGAGAGAGAGTGTGTGTGTGCACGCGTGTGCGTGTGCTTACGTGTGTGTGTGTGTGTGTGTGTGTGTCCGTGTGTGTGTCTGTGTCTGTATGTGCGCGCGTGTGTGTTAGTGTGTGTGTGTCTAAGTGTGCATGCACGCGTGTGCGTGTAAGTGTGTATGCACGCACGCGCATGTGTGTGTTTGCATGTGCGCATGCTTGTATCTGTGTGTGTGTGTGTGTGTGTGTGTGAGTCTGTGTGTGCGCGCGTGTTTGTTAGTGTGTGTGTGTCTAAGTGTGTGTGCATGCGCATGTGTAATACCCCAAATTTTACCCTTATATTTAGTCAGTCATTTCGCATAGCATCTCATATGTACATTTGCTAACCACTAACAAGTCATGGAGGTGTTTGTTTTGCAGGGTTCGGTTCCAGGGGCATTTTGGTCATTTTACGTGGAAACCGCAAGTTTTAAGACATTATTTCTGAGGCATTTATTTGCCACTTGGGTCAAGGTGCCGGTATGTTTTGTCAGAAATATGATTGGACTCGGGGCCGTGCTTTGTTTGATTTTGAAACATTTTTAAACAGTCTGTTTCCTCTTAATAAGATGAAGTTGGATTGAAAAGGAAGTGGATACTGTTAAGGTTATTTTGAGAAGTGATGTGATCAACGAGATTTTAATTTGAATTTGTTCGGATATAATCATGTGGCGGGATATCATTTATAAAATTAGTCAAGGCAAAGGAGAAGTAAGTTTTAAATATTTTTGAACTTTTGTTCATAAGTATTTATAAGTTACAACTCAAGGGGGAATTTAAATGGTTCTGAATTATTATTCATGGATACTTTGAATTTACAATTGAGAAAGTAAATATGAATATTTGTTGAATTTCATTTCATAAATATTTATAGTTTACAATTTGAAATGGATAAGTGAATTTGAACTTTATTCAAGAAATGCCATTGGTTTACAAGAGGATTCATTTACAATAAGTATCTATCCTAAGGAAATTCTAAAAACATCTAAGTGGATCTTCATGATGCTCCTTCGATGCTCTTTACGAATCTCCCATTAACCTGCACATCAAAAAGAAGCAAAACAGAATAGAATGTTAGAAATTGTTTTTGACACTCTCAGAACAGTGTCATCATCGAGTGCCGGGAGTGGCACAACCGAAGCTGCGTCCTACCCCCCGTTACCGATCCGCGTCGTTGGCGTCAGATCAGGTAACACCTGTTCTTATCGTTACGGGACATCCGAGAGATAGAAGTGATAAAAGAAGCGGGACTGATTCGTTTCGCCGCGATTGGATTTCCAAACTAATACCAAACTGAACGTCAAAAGTGACCAAGCTGCCCCAAATGAACTCATAAATTCATAAAGGAACTCCAAGTATCAATGAATAACCACAAACAATAGTGCTGTCGAAGGCATTATGGTAAGGCCAAGCTGCGAAAAAATTCGAGCCAAGGGACAAAAGGCATCAAGTCTAACATCTGCAAAAAGAGAATCAAAGCAACAGTTAGTATTTCCAATAACAAGAGGATCACTTCCAAGCCATAACAGTTTGTGGCATTTCCAAACCAAATAAGAAGGTCACATTGGAAAATTGGAAATGCAGGGCATAGGCTCAGTTATGAACATCATAGCCCAACAATATACACATCAGTCCAAATACCAGCCTACACCAAGTGAGAATCAACGGCAACTGCATCGATGAAAAGGGGACATACGCATCATAATCACAGTTCAGCACTAGACAATAAGAATTAAGTTCAGGCCTGAAAAGAAGAATTAAAATCGTGTGCAAAAGAGCTAAATTCCTTGCAAGAACATCACAACAGTCCAACAGAAAGCCAAGGAAGCAAGTTGCCTCTAAAGCAATCCGCTTTTAGTTCAACCGATGATAGTTCGAACCTAAAAACATCACAGAAAAAATTAAACATTCAGCCCATCGTGAAAAGCCATTATCGGAAACAAAACGAGTGCACAAAACCATAGCAGTCCATATCAGTCGTCGCGGCTCAGATGAACATCATCGCCCAAACTCACTATCAAGTAAATAGGCAACATTAAGCAACATTCGAATTCATAGTCGGACACGATGGCCCAAAATACCAGCCCTGAAACGCAAGAAGCAAATAGCATCAGCAAAAGTTCATCACAGGCTAAAACAACTCAAATGGAACAAATGATAAACCAACAAGCGAAGAACCCCGCATAGATCATCAGAGGCAACAGCGGTGTCATCAGGCTCCGAATACCATCATCATCGCCGTATACCATTCTCAGCGGCATTTAACTCAACCAGAGCGCATGTACCGATTCTGAAAAAAGAAGAAGAAAAGTCGTGAAGATCAAAACCATGTGGATATCCAAAACGAGTCCATAATTCAATCTGTAACAGAAAGGAAAAGAAGATCAAGGCCACAATTCCAAACCATATCAGAAAAATAATAGAAAGAGATTTTGATTTGATATCAATTCCAAATCAGAGAAAAAACGTTTCGAAGCAAATCCAATTACGAATCCAATCAGATCCTAACAAAGTTCAATCAGATATCAGAATCATACCAAATGAAATCCAAATCATATCTGTCAAACAAAATGGAAAATTTCGATTCAGATAAAATCAGATCGTATCAGAAACGGATGCTAACAAAATCAAATCGAATCATCAAAATCAACACGAAATCATAAGGCAATAACGCAAATCCAACATCAAAGGCCCAAAAAGGAGAGGGTCAGAGAAGTTATAAAAGGAACAATTTCACCTGTGAGAAAACCCTAACGGGTAACCGCGAGAGAGAGAGGAACCACGATCACAAACCCTAACGGAGATCGCAAGCGAACGCTAACGAACGAAATCGCGAACAAACCCTAGGCGGCGCAAAAAGGAGAACGACCGAGACTCAGAGGGACCGATACCCTCATCATCGTCTTCGTAAGAAGTAGCAGCGAACATCATCGACGGCGACAACAAACATCACTGAACAATCAATATCATCCGCGAATCACACCGAACTGAGAAGATCGCCATCGCCGTTCGTAGCGCCGGCGGGCAATCAACTCTCAGCCTCAGCTTTACATCATCGGCTAAAGATAAAAGTAAACTCATGCATTAACCCGCTTTTATTCCATTTTTCATGTTTTGTTTCAGGAAATAAGAAGACACGACCGCGAGAGAGAAAGACGGAGGCGAATACGAGTAGCCGCGAGAGAGAGGTGAAGAAGAAAGGTGAAACGGCGCCGCGAATGTTCTTTGGGTGTGAAACCCTAAAAACATTTTGTCTTATGACTAACAACTGGGTTGGGTCTGGGGTTTGATCACTCAGCCCAACCCGTTTTTTCTTTTGTTTTTACCTTTTTTATTTTTTATTTATTTATAGTTTTGTTAAAATTTTTAATTAAAATTGCTCTTTTTCAAAAGATAAATCAAAAAAATTTTCTTTTCATAATAAAAAAAAAAGCACTCTTTTAAAATAAATAATATAAAGTTTTTTATATAATATAATAAAATAAAAAAAACCTTTTCCAAATAAATAATTTAAAAGTCATTTTAAAAATATGTAAGTTAGTTTTTAGATTAAGTTTAAAATATGTTAAAGGTTAAACATTACCTTTTCTTTTATAATTTTAACTAAATATCTTTTCTTTAAAGACCATAGAGACCTTCAATACTACATTTTTCTCCTGATTTGTCCAATTACTGTCTAATTTTGCTTATTAACAGTGTTCATCATTTGTAGCTCTTACGGCGTGTTTGGTTTATTTAAATTTCATTACTATATTGTAACTGCTTCTCATATGTAACCCCGCGAATCTAATAATCGCGCTTTAAATTTCTGCCTTTAAATTTCTGTTTGCATGACTTTAACTTCTGTTTTTATTCCCTGTTTGCAATTCAATTATCTCACACCTTCATCAATATTTCTGTCACATTGCACACACTGCCGAAGGAGTTAGGTCTAACTGTTTGGCCGCCGCGCCAATAGTCCATAAACCCTCACACATTCAAACCCTCAAAATTACACCCTTACAAACCCTAATTTTCACAAATGCCTCGCCGCAGGCAAGATTACAATTTTACCCCTAGCATTAGGTCAAAGAGCCGTCGTGCTCATTTTAGGGTTTCCCGCCGTGGAATCCCTAATTTAACTCTAATTACAACTTAACATTTCAACGTAGAGATTTGGAGTTTCTACACTCCACGTAAGCGTGTCCTTAAGATGCGTTTATTCCCCTTGAGACCTTGACCACAGTCAAGAAGTTTCTAACCTCCCTATTGAGGGGAACTACGATTACTCTGATTCCATTCCCGTAAGGATACGTAGGCACAAGATGCGATGTCTTGCCGAGTAAACTTAGAATTAACCTTAGGTCTTTTTTCTCACTTTTATTCCCTATGTACATATATCTTAAGCAAATAAATAAAGCAAATAGTAAACATTTGAACAAAAGGTTCCTGTAGAGTACTACAGAAGTTTAGGGTGCTAATACCTTCCCTAAATTTAACCAACCCCCGAACCCTAGATCTTTCCCCGCATTGTGTTTACGATGCAAAATAGGTTTTCCCTCTTTTGACCTTTTCCTTCGGATAAATCAAAGAGCGGTTGTGAATTGAATTGCGATTCAAACTCATTAATAGTTTGTGATCCTATTTCCACCGCAACAGAAAATGGCGACTTCACTGGGGAATGTCTTAACTTTTGAGGGTTATCCCTAATTTGTTCATATTTATTGCCGTTTGCTTTGCTATTCATTTGCATGTATATATTGTACTTTGATTTTGGGGACTGTTCCTTGTGTTGTGAGATAAGTCCTACGCCCGGACTAGTGACATTATTATAGGATGGGGATATATTCGATGAGGCTTATAGGGAGTGAATCCCGACCAAGTTGATTCGAGAATCACCGCTCAGTTGAGACCTTTTCGAAAATGGTTCGGTTGAACGAGTAATCGCGAAAACTTTTTCCATGGTCGATTGGAGTCTGTGATATTGAGGACCGTAGTACCTTAACACCACCTTGGCCTTATTTAGGACGTAGTGCGGGAGCTATGTGGGAGTAATCCTACAATGGTTGCCACGCGATACTACACTCAAAAGAGGTTCTCTTGAGAATATTATTAACCCCTGAGTCAGTCGGAAGGTTGATAATATCCGAAAGATGGGCTGATGACTTTGGGCACTTTTTAGAACCTTGTTCTGCAGGTACAACTAACCTATAGTACACTCCTTTTGGGGATGGGTAGACCTTAACTCCACGCATGACTGTTAACCTAGGGCTTTGTGTGTTTTCATACGTTGCATCCATAAAGCATCCCATTGCATTGTATTTCATGGAATTCAAACATCATTTATATCGCAGGATAAAATAAAAACGAAAAAACAAAAAAATTTTGTACCCCACGATATTCGTAAATGTTTGAATTCCATGAAATCTTCATTTGCATTTGCATCATAGCATCATATACTTTCTTGCATTGCATGTGTCTTCCGTTTTCTCATGATCGGTTCTCTCGCCTTTCAGTTTCGTCACCCTGAGTCCTCGGCACCAGTACAACACCAGAGCTCAAACTCGAAAGAGAATGGAGGATCAGGCAAAAGAGATTGATCGCCTTAGCAATGAACTTGAAGACCTGCGAGGGGGTATGGGGCGTATGATGGAATTATTACATGTCATGAATGCTAAGATGGATACCCAGCCCACTGTTGTTTCCGAGATTACCGGCGTTACTGTGGACCCTCCACCAAGTGCGACCGTAGCAAGGGACCCACCTTATGGTCTTGCTCCCGGTTTTGTGCCTCCTCAAGCCACTGTTCCGATTAATCATCCTGTTCAGCAAGCCGTGCCTTTATTTTCTGAAGTTCCTAGGGGGGCTCCTATCTTTGCACCACCTGTTGTACACACCCGTGCGCAACCGTACTTCAATGAGACAGTTTTTGATAATCTTGATGAGAATGTTGAAGGTTATGAGAAACGTGATAAGCTTCGTGAGGAAGTAAACACCATCGTCCAGAGATTGAAAAAAGTAGAGGGCGATCAAATTTTTGGGACTGCTGCAAGGGATGTTTGTTTGGTCTCAGGTTTGGTTATTCCCCCGAAGTTCAAAACTCCAAACTTCGATCGTTATGAAGGTGCCACCTGTCCTAAGAGTCATCTGATCATGTATTATCGCAAAATGGCTGCCCATGTTGAGAATGATAAACTGATGATTCATTGCTTCCAAGATAGTTTGAAGGGTGCTTCTGCCAAGTGGTATTTAACTTTAGACCAGTCTCGCGTTAAGAGTTTCCAAGATTTATCTGACGCTTTCATCAAACATTACAAGTACAATATGGATCTGGCTCCTGACAGAAGACAGTTGTTGAGTATGTCACAAAAGAATTCCGAGTCATTCAAAGAGTACGCTCAAAGGTGGAGAGAGATTGCTTCGCAGGTAGAACCTCCTTTGACCGAGAAAGAGTTAGCTGATTGGTTTGTCGACACGGTTCGTCCAGAATTTTACGAGAGAATGGTGGGTAGTGTGACTTCAAATTTCTCTGACATCGTTGCTGTGGGTGTCAAGATTGAATTGGGTATGAAAAGTGGTAAAATGACAAGTAATCATGGTGCTTCTAAGGATCAGCTGAAGAAACCTCCGTATAGCTCCCAGAAGAAGAAAGAGGGTGAGACTAATGCTATATCCTCTGGTAGACTAAGAGACCAATTTTATCAATATCCGCAAGGTTACGCTCAACCTCAAGGGTACCCAATCCAATATGCTCAACAACCCTATGTGGCAGCTGTTACACCTTCTTTCAATCAACAGGTTCCTATGTATCAACCTATGCAACAACCTCCTGTTTATCCGCCTCCTATCAACTACCTACAGGCGCCCAACGCTCCTGCTCCTCAACAGCCAAAGAGTCCGGCTCCTCGCCAGAATGTTCCGAACAAAAGAACGTATAAGCCTTGTCCGCCGATTCCGATGACTTTCACCGAGTTGTATCCCTCTTTGGTCAAGCAAGGTCTAATCACTACTCGGGCTTTGGGTCCGCCTCCTAATCTTCTACCCGCCAATTACAACGCCGCCGCTCATTGTTTATTTCATGAGGGTGCGCCTGGCCATGATCTGGAGAATTGTTATGCTCTCAAAAATCTTGTCAGGAATTTGTTGGAAAAGAAGATTTTGTCATTTGAAGATCCTCAACCGAATGTTAAGAAGAATCCTTTTCCTAACCATGAGAGTGTCAATGCCATTAGTGCCGATTCTGAGGAAGGTTATGTCCTTGATGTTGTACAGATTAAGACTCCTCTCAAGATGTTTCATTCGAAACTGTTTGAAGCTGGTCTGGTAGATGCTTCCCACGTTGCATGCGTAAGTTGTGAAGCCAGCATTAAGGGTTGTGTGTTGGTTCAGAATGATGTTCAGAGGTTGATTAATGAGGGTGTTTTACAAGTGACAAGCCAACCCAAGAAGGATGAGGTCGCTGTGGTTGAGCCAGTTTTCCATCAGCCTGGATCAAAGGGAAAGGTACCAGTGTTTAATCTATCAGGGGCAGGTTCTGCCAATCTCGTGCATGCGTGCGCGCATGTGTGTATGCGTGTGGCGTGCGTGCTGTGTGTGTGTGTGTCTGCGCAGGGGTGTGTGTGTGTGTTCGTGTGAGCGCGCACGAGGGCATGCGCGCGCGCGTGTGTGTCTTTGTGTGTGTGTGTGTGCGTGTGTGCGTGTGTGCGTGTGTATGTTTGCATGCACGCGTGTGTTTGTGTGTGTATGTGCGCACGTGATTGCGTGTGTGTGTGAGTGTGCGCACGCGTGTGTATGTGTTTGTGTGTGTATCGACGCGCTTGCATGTGTATGTATGCGTGTGTACGCGCACGTGCGTGTGTTTGTGTGCGCGCACGTGTTTGTGTTTGTATGTATGTGTTTGTGTGCGTGTGTGTGTGTGTGTGTATGTGAGAAAGTGTTAGCACGTGTGTGTGTATGCATGTGTGCACGTGTGCAAACGTATGTGTGCGCGTGCGCGCACGAGTTTGTGTGTGTGTGAGAGAGAAAGAGAGAGAGAGAGAGAGAGAGAGAGAGAGAGAGAGAGAGAGAGAGAGAGAGAGAGTGTGCGTACACGTGTGTGTGTTTGCGCGCTCGTGTGTGTCTCTGTATGTATGTGTGTGCGCGCACGCTTGTGTGTGTGCCAGGGCGCACACATGTATTTGTTTGTGTGTGTGTGTGGGTGCGTACGTGCGTACGTGAGTGCGTGTGTGTATCTGTGTCTGTCTTTGTGCACGCGTGTATTTCTCTATGCGCATGCGCACGCGCTTGTGTGTGTGTGTGCGCGCACGTGCGTGTGTGTGTGTGAGAGAGAGAGAGTGTGTGTGCGCACGCGTGTGCATGTGCTTGCGTGCATGTGTGTGTGTGTGTCCGTGTGTGTATATGCACGCACGTGAGTGGGCGCACGCGCGCACGTGTGTGTGTGTGTGTTTGAACACGCGCGCATGTGTTTGTATGTGTGTGATGTGTATGTCCGACGTGTGTGAGTGCGTGTCTGCGTGTGTGTGTGTGTCTACGCAGGTGTGTGTGTGTGTGTGTGTGTGTGTGCACGTGTGTATGTGTATATCACAGTGTACGCGCGTGTATACGTGCGCGTGTGTTTGTGTGTGTGTGCGCGTGTGTTTGTGTATGTGTGTGTCTTTGTTGCGCGCACGCGTGTTTGTGTGTGTGTGTGTGTATCTGCGCAGGTGTGTGTGTGTCAGTGTGTGCGCGCGCGTGTGTTGTTGTGTGTGTCTGTGCAGGTGTGTGTGTGTGTGTGTGTGCACGCGTGCGCATGCGCGTGTGTAAGTGTGTTTGTGTGTGTGTGTGGGTGTGCGTGCGTGCGTGCATGTGTATGTGTGTGTGTGTCCGCACGCGTGTGTATGTTTGCAGGCTCGCGCGTGTTTGTGTGTGTGTGTATGTGCGCATGTGCTTGCATGTGTTTGTGTGTGTGAGTGTGCGCATGCGTGTGTGTGTGTGTGTGTGTGTGTGTGCACGCGCTTGTGTGTGTGTGCGTGTGTGCGCGCACATGTGTGTGTTTGTGTATGTATGTGTGTGAGCGCATGTGTCTGTTTGTGGGTGCGTGCGCGTGCATGGGGGCGTGTGTGCGTCCGTGTGTGCGCAAGTGTTTGTGTGTGGGTGCGTGTGTCTGTGTGAGAGAGAGAGAGCGTGTGTGCACGCGTGTGCGTGTGCTTACGCGTGTGTGTGTGTGTGTGTCCGTGTGTGTGTCTGTGTCTGTATGTGCGCGCGTGTGTGCTAGTGTGTGTGTGTCTAAGTGTGCATGCACGCGTGTGCGTGTAAGTGTGTATGCGCGCACGCGCATGTGTGTGTTTGCATGTGTGCATGCTTGTATCTGTGTGTGTGTGTGTGTGTGAGTCTGTGTGTGCGCGCGTGTTTGTTAGTGTGTGCGTGTCTAAGTGTGCGTGCATGCGCATGTGTGTGTGTGTGTATGTGTATGTGTCTGCGCAGGTGTGTGTGTGGGCGCGTGGGTGCGTGCCTGCGTGCCTGCATTTGTGTGTATGTGAGCGTGCATGCGTGCGCGCATGTGTGTATGCGTGTGGGGTGCGTGCTGTGTGTGTGTGTGTCTGCGCAGGGGTGTGTGTGTGTGTGTGTGTGTTCGTGTGAGCGCGCACGAGGGCACGCGCGCACGCGTGTGTGTCTTTGTGTGTGTGTGTGTGTGTGTGTGCGTGTGTGCGTGTGTGCGTGTGTGTGTGTGTGTGCGCACGCGTGTGTATGTTTGCATGCACGCGTGTGTTTGTGTGTGTATGTGCGCACGTGCTTGCGTGTGTGTGTGAGTGTGCGCACGCGTGTGTATGTGTTTGTGTGTGTGTTGACGCGCTTGCGTGTTTATGTATGCGTGTGTACGCGCACGTGCATGTGTTTGTGTGCGCGCACGTGTTTGTGTTTGTATGCGTGTGTTTGTGTGCGTGTGTGTGTGTGTGTATGTGAGAAAGTGTTAGCACGTGTGTCTGTGTGTGCATGTGTGCACGTGTGCAAACGTATGTGTGCACGTGCGCGCACGAGTTTGTGTGTGTGTGAGAGAGAAAGAGAGAGAGAGAGAGAGAGAGAGTGTGCGTACACGTGTGTGTGTGTTTGCGCGCTCGTGTGTGTCTCTGTATGTATGTGTGTGCGCGCTCGTGTGTGTCTCTGTATGTATGTGTGTGTGCGCACGCTTGTGTGTGTGCCGGGGCGCACACATGTATTTGTTTGTGTGTGTGTGTGTGTGCGGGTGCGTGCGTGCGTACGTGAGTGCGTGTGTGTATCTGTGTTTGTGTTTGTGCACGCGTTTGTTTTTCCATGCGCACGCGCACGCGCTTGTGTGTGTGTGTGGGCGCACGTGCGTGCGTGTGTGTGTGTGAAAGAGAGAGAGTGTGTGCGCACGCGTGTGTATGTGTGTGTGTGTGTGGAAGCGCGTGCATGTATATGTGTCTGTGCACGTACGCGCGTGTGTGTGTTTGTGTGTGTGTGTATATGTATGAGAGAGAGAGAGTGTGTGTGTGTGTGTGTGCGCACGTGTGTGTGTGTGTGCTTGTGTGTGTGTATCTGTGTGTGTATGTGCACGCGCGTGGGTTTATGCGTGTGTGTGTGTGTGTGTGTGCACGAGAGAGCACACACGCGCGTCTGTTTGTGTGTGTGTGAGAGTGTGTGTGCGCACGGACGTGTTTGTGTGTCTGTGCGTGTGTGTCTGTGTGTGCGTGAGTGTGAGTCTGTGTGTGCGCGCGTGTGTGTTAGTGTGTGCGTGTCTAAGTGTGCGTGAACGCGCGCGCGCGCGCGTGTGTGTGTGTGTGTGTGTGTGTCTGTGCAGGTGTGTGTGTGTGTGGGCACGTGGGTGCGTGCCTGCGTGCCTGCATGTGTGTGTGTGTGTCTGAGCGTGCATGCGTGCGTGCGTGTGTGTATGCGTGTGGCGTGCGTGTTGTCTGTGTGTGTGTGTGTCTGGGCAGGGGTGTGTGTATGTGTGTGTTCGTGTGAGCGCGCACGAGGGCATGCGCGCGCCTGTGTGTCTTTGTGTGTGTGTGTGTGTATGCGTGTGTGCGTGTGTGCGTGTGTGTGTGTGCGCACGCGTGTGTATGTTTGCATGCACGCGTGTGTTTGTGTGTGTGTATGTGCGCACGTGCTTGCGTGTGTGTGTGAGTGTGCGCACGCGTGTGTATGTGTTTGTGTGTGTGTCCACGCGCTTGTGTGTGTATGTATGCGTGTGTACGCGCACGTGCGTGTGTTTGTGTGCGTGTGTGCGTGTGTGTGTGTGTGTATGTGAGAGAGTGTTAGCACGTGTGTGTGTGCATGTGTGCACGTGTGCAAATGTATGTGTGCACGTGCGCGCACGTGTTTGTGTGTGTGTGAGAGAGAAAGAGAGAGAGAGTGTGCGTACACATGTGTGTGTTTGCGCGCTCGTGTGTGTCTCTCTATGTATTTATGTGCGCGCACGCTTGTGTGTGTGCCGGGGCGCACGCTTGTGTGTGTGTGTGGGTGCGTGCGTGCGTACGTGAGTGTGTGTGTGTGTGTATCTGTGTTTGTGTTTGTGCATGCGTGTGTTTTTCTATGCGCACGCGCACGCGCTTGTGTGTGGGTGTGTGCGCACGTGCGTGTGTGTGTGTGAGAGAGAGAGAGTGTGCGCACGCGTGTGTATGTGTGTGTGTGTGTGTGGGAGCGCGTACATGTATATGTGTCTGTGCATGTACGCGCGTGTGTGTGTTTGTGTGTGTGTGTATATGTATGAGAGAGAGTGTGTGTGTGTGTGTGTGTGCGCGTACGCGCGTGTGTGTGTGTGTGTGCTTGTGTGTGTGTGTGTGCTTGTGTGTGTGTGTATCCGTGTGTGTATGTGCACGCGCGTGGGTTTGTGCGTGTGTGTGTGTGTGTGTGCGCGAGAGCACACGCGCGCGTGTGTTTGTGTGTGTGTGAGAGTGTGTGTGCGCACGGACGTGTTTGTGTGTCTGTGCGTATGTGTCTGTGTGTGCACACGCGTTTGTGTATGCGTTTGTGTGTTTGTGCGTGCCTGTGTGTGTATGTGCACGGATGCGTGTGTATGCGAGAGAGCACGCGCGAGTGTGTGTGAGTATGAGTGCGCGCACGTGTGTGTCTGTGTGCGCGTGAGTGTGTATGCGCGGGCACGTGTGTGTGTTTGTGTGTATGTGTGTGAGAGAGAGAGTGCGCGCACGCGCGTGTGTGTGTGTGTGTGTGCGTGTGTGTGTGTGTCTGTGTCTGTGTGCGCGCGCACGTGATTGTGTGCACGCGAGTGCGTGTGTGCATGTGTGTGTGTGTGTGTGTGCGTGCGTGCGTGTATGTGCGTGCGTGTATGTGTGTGTGTGCGTGCGTGCCTGCGTGTGTGTGTGTGTGTATGTGTCTGCAAAAATGTGGGTGTGTCTATGTGTGTGTGTGCGCACATGTGTGTGTGTACGTGTGTGTGTGCGCACATGTGTGTGTGTGTGCGAGCAAGCGGAAACAAGCGCGCGCGTGTGTGTTTGTGTGTGAGCGTGCATGCATGCGTATGTGTGTGTGTCTGCGCAGGTGTGTGTGGACGTGTGTGCGCGCATGTGTGTGTGCGTGCGCGTGCACGTGTTTGTGTTTGTCTGAGCGCGCACGGGCACG
>OZ012739.1:403166295-403168795 GCA_963859935.3 Lathyrus sativus | reverse complement strand
TGCGCGCGCGCGTGTTTTTGTGTGTGCGCGCTCGTGTGTTTGTGTAAGTGTCTACGGAGGTGTGCGTGTGTGTGCGCGCGTGCCTGCTTGTGTGAGTGTGTGTGCGGGTGTGTGTGCGCACGAGCGTTTTTATGTGTGTTTGTGTGTGTGTGTGTGCGCGCGCGTGTGCGTGCTTGCGTGTGTGTGTGTGTTTGTGTGTGTGTGTGCGCACATATGTATGTTTGAACGCACGCGCGTGTTTATGTGTGTGTCTGTGTGCGTGTGTGTGTGTGTGTGCGTGTGTGCGCATGTGCTTGCGTGTGTATGTGTGTGAGTGTGGGGACGCAGTTGTATGTGTTTGTGTGTGTATGCGCACACGTGTGTGTGTTTGTGCTTGCGCACACGTGTGTGTATTTGTGCTTGTGCGCACGTGTGTATGTTTGTGTGTGTGTGTGTCTGTGTGTGTGTGTGCATGTGTGTGCGTGCGCGTGTGTTTATTTGTGTGTCTGCCCAGGTGTGTGTGTGTGTGTGTGCGAGTTTGCGCGAGTGTGCCTGCGTGCCTGCGTGTGTGTGCATTTTTGCGCATGCGTGTGTGGTGTGAGGGCGCACGCGCGCGCGTGTTTATGTGTGTCTTTGTGCGTGGGTGCGTGCGTGGGTGTGCATGTGTGTGTGCGCATGTGTGTCTATGTTTGCACACACGCGCGTGTTTGTTTGTTTGTGTGTGTGTGTAAGTGTGCGCACGCGTGTGTATGTGTGTGTGTGTGTGTGTGTGTGTGTGTGCACGCGCTAGTGTGTGTGTGTGTGTGTGTGTGCGTGTGTGCGCGCATGTGTATGTGTGTGTGCGCATGCACGTGTGTGTGTTTGTGTGTGTGTGTGTGTGTGTATGTGAGAGAGTGTGGGCACATGTGTATGTGTGTCTGTGTGTGTGCATGCGTGCATGCTTGCGTGTGTGTGTGCGCACGTGTGTGTATGTTTGCACGCACGCGCATGTTTATGTTTTTGTGTGTGTATGTGCACACGTGCTTGCGTGTGTGTGTGTGTGTGAGTGTGCGCACGCGTGTGTATGTATGTGTGTGTGCGCACGTGCGTATGTGTGTATGTGTGTTTGTGAGTATGTAGGCACGCGCACGCGTATGTTTGTGTGTGTGTGTGTGTGTGTGTGAGAGAGAGAGAGAGAGAGAGAGAGAGAGAGAGAGAGAGAGTGTGTATGCACACACGTGTGTATGTGTGTGTGGGTGGGTGGGTGTGCGCGTGTGTGTGTGTGTGCGTGTGTGTGTATGCGTGTGTGTGTGTGTCTGTGCGAGCGTGTATGTGTGTGTGTATGTGCCTGCGCATGCGTGTGTCTGTAAGTGCGTGCGCGTGTTTGTTTAGGTGTGTGCGTGAGTACGTGTGTGCATGCGTGCGTGTGCGTGTATGCGCGTACGCGCGCACGGGCCTGCTTGTGTGTTTGTGTATGCGCACGTGAGTGTGTATGGGCGATCACACGCGCGTGTGTGTGTGTGTGCACGCACGCGCGTGTGCATGTTTGTGTGTGTGTGCGCGTTCATGCATGCGTGTGTGCATTCGTGTGTGCGTATGTGTGTGTATGTATATATGTGTGTGTGAGAGAGAGAGAGTGTGTGTGTACGCGTGTGTGTGTGCCTTCATGCGCGTGTGGTGTCCGTGTGTGTATGTGCACATGTGTGTGTGTGTGTGTGTGCATGTCTGTGTGTGCGAGAGCACGCGCGCGCTTGTGTGTGTGTGTGTGATTGTGTGTGTGTGTGCGTGTGATTGTGTGTGTGTGTGCGTGTGTGTTTGTGTGTGTGTGCACGCGCGTTTGTGTATGCGTTTGTGTGTGTTTTTGTGCATGTGTCAGCGCACGCGCGCGCGTGTTCGTATGTGTGCGCGAATATGTGTATGTGTATGTGTGTGTGAGCGACATGCGTTAGTGCATGTGTGCATGTGTGTGTGTGTGCGCGTGCATGCGTTTTTTTCTGTACGTAAGCGTGTGCGCGCGTGTGTGTGTGCGTGTATGCACGCACGTGATTGTGTGCATGTGTGTGTGTGTGCATGGGTGTGTGCGTATATGTATGTGTGCGTATGTGTCTGCGCAAGTGTGTGTGTGTGTGTATGTGTGTGCGCGTGAGTGCGTGCTTGCGTGCCTGCTTGTTTGTGTGTGCGAGCACGCGCAAACGCGCCCGCGCGTGTGTCTGATCATGCGTGCGTGCGTGCGTGCATGTGTGTGTGTGCGTGTGCATGCATTTTTGTCTGTACGTAAGCGTGTGCGTGTGTGTGTGTGCGTGTATGCACGCACGTGATTGTGTGCACGCGAGTACGTGTGTGCATGTGTGTGTGTGTGTGTGTGTGTGTGTGTGTGCATGGGTGTGTGTGTATATGTATGTGTGCGTATGTGTCTGCGCAAGTGTGTGTGTGTGTGTATGTGTGTGCGCGTGAGTGCGTGCCTGCGTGTTTGTGTGTGCGAGCACGCGCAAACGCGCCCGCACGTGTGTCTGATCATGCGTGCGTGCGTGCGTGCGTGCTT
>OZ012739.1:403158795-403163795 GCA_963859935.3 Lathyrus sativus | reverse complement strand
GTGTCTGTGTGCACGTGTGTGTGTGTGTGTGTGTCTGCGCATCTGTGTGTGTATGTGTGTGTGTCTGCGCAGGTGTGTGTGTGTGTGTGTGTGCATGTGTGTGTGTGTCTGCGTAGGTGTGTGTGCGTGTGCGCGTGGGTGTGTGTGTGTCTGTGCAGGTGTGTGTGCGCAGGTCTGTGTGTGCGTGCGTGCCTGCGTGTGAGTCTGCGCAGGTGTGTGTGTGCGCGTGGGTGCGTGCGTGCCTGTTTGTGTGCACGCGAGTGCGTGTATGCATGTGTGTGCGTGGGTGTGTGTGTGCGTGGGTGTGCGTGTGTGTATGTGTCTGCGCTAGTGTGTGTGTATGTGTGTGCGTGTGAGTGCGTGCCTGCGTGTTTGTGTGTGCATGAGTGTGTGCGCGAGCACGCGCAAAAGCCCACGCGCGCGTGTTTGTGTGAGCCTGCATGCGTGCGTGCAAGCGCACGCGCGTGAATGAGTACGTGCGTGCGTGCGCGCTCGCGCGTGTGTTTTTGTGAGCGTGCATGCGTGCGTGCATGCATGTATGTGTGTGTGTCTGCGCAGGTGTGTGTGTGTGTGTGTGCACGTGTGTGTGTCTGCGCAGGTGCGTGTGTGTGTGTGTGTGTGTGTGCACGTGTGTGTGTGTGTGTGTCTGTGCAAGTGTGTGTGTGTGTGTGTGTGTGTGTGTCTGCGCAGGTGTGTGTGTGTATGCACGTGTGTGTGTGTGTGTCTGTGCAGGTGTGTGTGTGTGTGTGCGCGCGTGGGTGTGGGTGTGTGTGTGTCTGCGAAGGTGTGTGTGTGCTTGCGTGCCTTTGTGTGCGCGCGTGTGTGTTTGTGTGTGTGTGTCTGCGCATGTGTGTGTGTGGGGGGGGGGGGGGGTGGGTGCTTGTGTGCCTGTGTGTGTGTGTGCCTATGTGCGCACGTGTGTGCGGGTGTGAGCAAACACGCGCGCGTGTGTATGTGTGTCCGTGTGTGTGCGCGTGCGTGCGTGTGTGTGTGTGTGCGCACGCGTGTGTATGTTTGCACTCACGCGCGTGTTGATGTGTTGGTGTGTTTGTATGTGTGCATGTGGTTGCATATGTGTGTGTGAGTATGCGCATGCGTGTGTATGTGTGTTTGCGCGTGCACGCATTTGTGTGTGTGTGTGTGTGCACGTGTGTTTGTTTATGTGTGTGTCTGTGAGCGTGTGTGCGTGCACGTGTGTGTGTTTGTGTGTGTGTGTCTATATGTGAGAGAGTGTGAGCATACGTGTGTGTGTGTGTGCATGTGTGCAAACGTGTATGTGGGCGTGTGTGCACGTGTGTGTGTGTGTGTGAGAGAGAGAGAGAGAGTGGGTGCACACGTGTGTGTGTGTGTGTCTGCGCGTTCGTATGTGTATGTGTGCGTGCACATGTGTGTGTGTGTGCATGCGTGTATGTACGTGCATGTGTGTGTGTGTGCGAGCACGCGCAAACGATCGCGCGCGCGTGTTTGTGTGAGCCTGCGTGCGTGCGTGCAAGCGCACGCGCGTGCATGAGTACGTGCGTGCGTGCGCGCTCGCACATGTGTTTATGTGAGTGTGCATGCATGCGTGCGTGCATGTATGTGTGTGTGTCTGCGCAGGTGTGTGTGTGTGTGTGTGTGTGCACGTGTGTGTGTCAGCGCAGGTGTGTGTGTGTGTGCACGTGTGTGTGTCTGCGCAGGTGTGTGTGTGTCTGTGCAGCTGTGTGTGTGTGTGTGTCTACGCAGGTGTGTGTGTGTGTGCACGTGTGTGTGTGTGTGTGTCTGTGCAGGTGTGTGTGTGTGTGTGTGTGTGTGCGCACGTGGGTGTGTGTGTGTGTGTGTGTCTGCGAAGGTGTGTGTGTGCCTGCGTGCCTGTGTATGCGCGCGCGTGTGTTTGTGTATGTGTCTGCGCATGTGTGTGTGTGGGGGGGGGGGGGGGGGGTGGGTGCGTGTGTGCCTGTGTGTGTGTGTGTGCCTGTGTGCGCACGTGTGTGTGGGTGTGAGCAAACACACGCGCACGTGTGTATGTCTGTCAGTGTGTGTGCGTGCGTGCGTGTGTATGTGTGTGTGTGCGCACGTGTGTGTATGTTTCCACTCACGCGCGTGTTTGTGTGTTTGTATCTGTGCACGTGCTTGCATATGTGTGTGTGAGTGGACGCATTCGTGTGTATGTGTGTTTGCGCGTGCACGCGTTTGTGTGTGTGTGTGTGTGCACGTGTGTGCGCGCACGTGTGTTTGTTTATGTGTGTGTCTGTGAGCGTGTGTGTGTGTTTGTGTGTGTGCGTGTGTGAGAGAGAGAGTGTGTGTGCACACATGTGTGTGTGCATGTGTGCACGTGTGCAAACGTGTGTGTGGGCGTGTGCGCACGTGTGTGTGTGTGTCTGTGAGAGAGAGAGAGAGAGAGTGTGTGCACACGTGTATGTGTGTCTGCGTGTTCGTGTGTGTATGTGTGTGCATGGACGTGTGTGTGTGTGCGTTCGTACGTGTGTGTGTGTGTGTGTGTGTGTGTGTGTGTATGTGCGTGCGTGCGTGCGCGCGCACGCGCGCGCGTGTCTGTGTGTGTGCTCGTGTGTTTGTGTATGTGTCTACAGAGGTGTGTGTGTGTGTGCGCGTGTGGGTGCCTGCTTGTGTGAGTGTGTGTGCGGGTGTGTGCACACACGAGCGTGTTTATGTATGCTTGTGTGTGTGTGTGTGTGTTTGTGTGTGTATGTGCGCTGATATGTATGTTTGAACGCACACGCGTGTTTATGTGTGCGTCTGTGTGTGTGCGCGTGTGTGCGCATGTGCTTGCTTGTGTGTGTGTGTGTGTGTGCGCGCATGTGTGTGTGTTTGTGCTTGCGCGCACGTGTGTGTGTTTGTGCTTGCGCGCACGTGTGTGTGTTTGTGTGTGTATGTGTGTGTACATGTGTGTGCGTGCGCATGTGTTTGTTTGTGTGTCTGCCCAGGTGTGTGTGTGCGAGTTTGCGCGTGCATGCGTGCGTGCCTGCGTGTGTGTGTGTGCGTTTGTGCGCACGTGTGTGTGGGTGTGAGCGCGCACGCGCCCGTGTGTTTATGTGTGTCTGTGTGCATGGGTGCGTGCGTGTGTGTGTATGTGTGTTTGCGCATGTGTGTCTATGTTTGCACGCACGCGCGTGTTTGTGTGTGTGTATATGCACACGTGCTTGCGTGTGTGTGTGTAAGTGTGCGCACGCGTGTGTATGTGTGTGTGTGTGTGCGTGTGTGCGCGCAGGTGTGTGTGTGTGTGTGTGTGTATGTGTGTGTGTGTTTGTGAGAGAGTGTGAGCACAAGTGTATGTGTGTCTTTGTGTGTGCGTCCCTGCATGCGTGTGTGTGTGTGTGTGTGCGCACGTGTGTGTATGTTTGCACACACGCGCGTGTTTATGTTTTTTTGTGTGTGTGTGCACACGTGCTTGTGTGTGTGTGTGTGAGTGTGCGCACACGTGTGTATGTATGTATGTGTGTGTGTGTGTGTGAGTGTGCGCAGGCGTGTGTATGTATGTGTGTGTGTGCACGCGTTTGTGTGTGTATGTGTGCGCAAGGGCGCGCGCAGGTAAGTGTGTGTGTGTGTGCGCACGTGTGTGTGTTTGTGTGTGTGTGTGTGTGTATGTGTGTGTGTGTGTGTGGGTGCGTGCGTGTGTGCGTGAGTGCATGTGAGAATGGGTGTTTGTGTTTGAGCACGCGTGTTTGTGTTTGCGTGCACGCGCATGCGTGTGTGTGCGTGAGCACGTGCGTGTGTGTGTGTCTGTGAGAGTGTGTGCGCACGCGTGCACGTATGTATGTGTGTGTGTGTTTGTGTGTGTGAGAGAGTGTATGCGCACACGTGTGTATGTGTGTGTGTGGATGGGTGTGTGTGTGTGCGTGCGTGTGTGCGTGCGTGCGTGCGTGTGCGTGTGTGAGGGTACGCGCGCACGGGCCTGCTTGTGTGTTTGTGTGTGCTCACTTGAGTGTGTATGGGGGAGCGCACGCGTGTGTATATATGTGTGTGTGTGTGAGAGAGAGAGAGAGAGAGAGTGCGCACGCGTGTGTGTGTGCCTTCATGTGTGTGTGTGTGTGTCTGTGTGTGTATGTGCACGTGTGTGTGCGTGCGTGTTTTTGTGTGTGAGAGCACGTGCGCGCATGTGTGTGTGTGTAAGTGTGTGCGCACGGGCGTATTTGTGTGTGTGCGTGTGTGTGTGTGTGTGTGTGTGTGTCTGCACGCGCGTTTGTGTATGCGTTTGTGTGTGTGTTTGTGCATGTGCGTGCGTGTGCGTGTGCGCGCGTGTATGTGTGCACAAATGTGTGCGTGCACACGTGTGTGTGTGTGTGTGCGCGCCTGTGTGTGTGTGTTTGTGTATATGTGTGTGTGTTTGTGTATGTGTGTGTGTGTGTGTGAGAGAGAGAGAGAGAGCGGGCATACGCGCGCGTGTGTTTGAGTGTGTGTGTGTGTGTTTGTGTATGCACACACGTGTTTGTGTGCACGCGAGTGTGTGTGTGCGTGTGTGTGTGCGTGGGTATGTATATGTGTGTGTGCGTATGTGTTTGCGCAAGTGTGTGTGTATGTGTGTGCGCGTGAGTGCGTGCCTGCGTGTTTGTGTGTGCATGTGTGTATGCGCGAGCACGCGCAAACGCCCACGCGCGCGTGTGTGTGTGTGAGCCTGCGTGCGTGCGAGCAAGCGCACGCGCTGTGCGCGCTCGCACGTGTATTTGTGTGGGCGTGCATACGTGCGTGCGTGCATGTATGTGTGTGTGTCTGCGCAGGTGTGTGTGTGTCTGTGCAGGTGTGTGTGTGTGTGTGTGTGTGTGTGCACGTGTGTGTGTGTGTGTTTTTCTGTGCAGGTGTGTGTGTGTGTGTATGCGCAGGTGTGTGTGTGTGTGTGCACGTGTGTGTGTGTCTGCGCAGATGTGTGTGTGTGTGGGTGTGTGTGGGTGTGTGTGTGTTTGCGCATGTGTGTGTGCCTGCGTGGCTGTGTGTGCGCAGGTCTATGTGTGTGCGTGTGTGTGTTTGTGTGTGTGTCTGTGCATGTGTGTGTGTGTGGGGGGTGGGTG
>OZ012739.1:403096295-403141295 GCA_963859935.3 Lathyrus sativus | reverse complement strand
GCTCACAGACACACACACACTCGCACACACACACACACACATGCATGCATAAACACACACGCGTGTGTGCACACTCTCTCCTTTACACACACACACACACACACACACACACACATATACACACGCGTGCTTAAACTATCTCTCTCACAGACACGCACACACACACAGAGAGACACACACACACACGTGCGCGCACACACACATCACACACGTGGGCGCGAGTATGCCCGCGCGCGCACCCGCATGCACGTGCTCACACACACACACACGCACACGCACACGCACGCACGTACATACGCACTCACACACACACACACACGCACGTACATACGCACTCACACACACACACGCACACACAAAAACGCGTGTGCACACTCCTACACACACACACACAAACAAACACGCGCGCGCGTGCGCACGTTCTATCTCTTTCTCACACACAAACACACGTGTGTGCGCGCGCACACACACGCGCGTGCACACACCCTTGAGCGTGCACATACACAAACGCACACACACAAACACGCATGCACACACACATACACGCGTGTGCACACACACTCTCTCTCCCTCTTACATGCACACACACACACACGTGCGTGTGCATACACACGCACGCGCGCTCGTATGCGCTCACACACACATGCATGCAGACACACACACACACGCACACAAACATGGACGTACACACTCTCTCTCACACACACACATGCGCATGCTCGCAGACACACGCATGGATACACGCTCGCACCGATACGCACAAACATACACACACACACGCGCACATACTCACGCACACACGTGTCGCTACTGCGAAAATCGGCGCCGGCTGACAGAAGAGTCGCCACCGCGTGTTATTTATCCCAATAGAGGGAAAGGAAACGCTCGACGTAAACCTACCGCGAAGATGGGAAAGGAATGGTAATCGCGACCAAATCCTGGATTCGGGAGTCGGTTACGCAAGGGGAAGGTATTAGCACCCCTCACGTCCGTCGTACTCGACGGGATCCACGCTTGCTTGGTTTGTCTAAAGGATGCAAAACAATCTATCTACGGCTGCTAAATCTAAACGGAAGGGAATTGACTCGATAGAGCGTCGCACTCTATGCCTACGTATTCTCAAGAGAGAAAGTCATAGTCAACATAGTTCGGGAAACTACAGGGAATTGGCTCGCCAAGACTTCGCGTCTTGTGCCTACGTACTTCCACACAGCATGGAAGATCAGAGCTTTCGTAGTTCAGGCTAACTACGGCTAAGCAGGGTGTTCTCGATCACACAGGGAGTGAGAGATTAAGCTGGTTTTAAAGGTGCGGGAACCTATGGGAACTAAAGCTACGGTCTGGTCTCAAATGCACTCGGGCAAGAGAAAAGGATAACAATCAGTCGTCAGCGGGAAAGTCTCGATCGCACAGCAGCGAGAGAACATAAGTTAGTTGTTAGTGTGCTCGCTAGGATATCGCATCCTATGCCTACATATCCTCGCTCAGTACGAGGAATCAGAGCAGCTGTAGTTCGGCTACTTTCGGGACCACAGCTCAAATCTCGTTTTATTAACACTCTGAAAAGGATTACAATGATTGAATACTGGAACAATAAACTCCTAAAAAAAAAAAAACTATCCTATCCATCTATAATGGAAAATCAACTGGAAAATAGTCCCCCTAACAAGTGGACTTCTAAAACTACCTCTAAAAAAGTAAAAAAGAATTCTATGAAGAAAAATATCTATTCTAAAAAATATTGAATCTACGAAGTAATATTTTTTACTATTTTTTCATGTTCTTTTCTTTTTTTTCAAATATTCTTTTTCACATACTCTTTTCCTCAATATTCCTTTTTCAAAATATTTTTTTTAATATTTTCTTTTCATATATTTTCTTTTCATATATTTTTTTCACTATTTTAAAACTAAACAAATGAATAAAAGAAAATAATGAAAAAAAACAAAAAGAAAAAAACAAAGGGGGTACACTGCAGTTCAGGGGGGTTGGGAGCAGAAAAATAAAACAGATCAGAACTGGGCCCAGCCCAAATAGAACTGAAACGGGGAGGGGGGTGTTGTAAGTGAAAACGGGGGGTGTAGTAGCATCCGCTGGGCCCAGCCCATTAGCTCACACAAAAACAAAAAACGGAGGGTGCCACGGAACCAGGGGGTGTGTGATTCTGAAAAACGCAATTGGGCCTTCAGGCCCAAACAGACCCAACGGACTCCACTTCTCCTTCCACTCTCACCAATCCAGAAACCCTAATTCCTCTACCTTCTTCTCTCTTCACTGTTCACACACAACGCCGTTTCCTCCTTTCTCCAACTCTCTCTCTCTCACTCTCGTGTTACAACCTTCACAACACATGAACAAAAACGAAACCACAAATTGTTACGATCTGGACACACAATCGGCTCCTTTGACGTTCTTGAAGATTCGTGAAGATGAACATTGATGAAGATTTGTGTGGATCTGGTGAAATATTGGGCGAATCGTTGTTGAAGATCGAGATGATGATGAATCTTGGAGTCTTCTGGAAGGAGGTTGACGGTCGGCGAAGGATCTGTTGCGTCTTGAACGTTCTTGGCTGGATTTTGGGTGAAGCGTTGTTGATGGTTGATAGAGGACATGGATGAACAACAATGAATTTGGAGCTTCCTGATGAACACATGATGAAAACTGGGAAATCAAGATGAACACCGTGATGAAGGTCTTTGAAGGTTCGCTGAGGATCCGTGGATCTTGATGAACGGATGAATATTGAAGTGAAACTGGAAAGACGAACTAGGATTAACACATGAAGATGGTGATGAATTTCCCGGTGGATGTTTGAAGTTTCCGGCGAATTATTTGATGTTTGTTGTAATTTCTGGAAACGGATGGTCATGGTCCTGCGAGGGTTTAATGGAGATGTTTGAATGTTGAAGATCTATGGATTTCTTGAAGAAGATCTTGGGGGATGATGGAGGTTTGAGGCGTCTGATGAAATTCTGGAAAACATTTGCAGTTTCCGGCGGGTAGTTGGTCATTTCCGGCGAGATTCTTGATGACGAAGATTGGATCAGAGAAGAAGATGATTGGAGAAGAAGATGAATTTCTGGGTTTTTTGAGTTTTCCGGCGGAAGTTACGGCGGCCGGAGGTAGTTGGGAGATGACCGGAGTTGGTTAACGGTGGCCGGAAGGAGTCAGGCGCGGTGGTTGCATGGCCGCCGGCCATGCAACCGGTGAGGGTCAGGAGCGAACAGGTGTCATGGTTGGGTGGCAGAGGGATGGTGCATATGTGCCACGTGGTGGAAAGAGGGGGAATTGGAGTGTGAGGTGTCCTCTGAGTGTGAAGGGGAAAATGATATGTGGCGTCCTGGGATGAAGATGAATTATGAGGTGGCCCCCCCTGAAATGAACGCGTGGCTTCGACCTTTATAGGACACATGTCCTGGACAAAAACGGGACAAAAAAAGGACTGAGATGGATAAACTGGGCCTCCAAAAACACACTCTGGGTCCAAACGAAAAAAAAGAATTAATTGGACTGATTAGCATGAATTAAATGGACTTAATGATGGTTGACGAAAAATTAAGCTAATGAACTGATATTGATTAAGCTATTCCTAATTAAAACTAACCTACCAACTTTTAACATCTAATTATATTCTAACAAACCAATATACTCTAAAAAAACTATTTATCTATTAATGAAACTATGCTATCATATTAAAAAAATCTATATTATTCTATTATTAAAAAAAAGATTAATGTTTTTTCAAAAGAAACTATTAAATTCTAAAAAAAATTTAATACCTCTAAATGATATAAACCTATTAAAACATAAAAAAAAACTATTTAAATGCTGATAATACCTAATAAAATTCAGAAAATTCACAATAATTCCCGAAGGAGCAAAAATAGTATAAAACGACAAACAACACTGCGAGAGCGTAACAAAATAGCCGGTAAAAAATCAATGGACACCGAAATATCCCTAAAAACAACAGCGCGAACTGAAAACACCGGGAATAGCACGACTTCCCAAAAATACGATTCTACCTATCTAAACTGACTAAAAAACACCTGAAATGCGAGGAGAGGGCTGTGATCCCGATAAAATCAAAACGACTGAAAAAATGCACTGTATGCGATATGCGGATGCGAATGCGGTCATGCATCGAAACATAGGGCCAGATACGGGACCCGGTTGGTCAAATTTTAGAGTGCAACAGCTGCCCCTATTCAAGCGGCTTGGACCTGAATGGGTGAAAAGCGCTCAGCCTTCAAACATTCAAGGGTAGATGACGGTTGAATACCAATGAAACCCTGAAATTTGCCAACCGTGGGAATATACTGCAAAACTGCTTGAGGAATAGCCTCCAATGGACTGAAGTTTGGTTGTCACGGCAACAACTGGTCAATTATCTGATAAAAATTTCTCTCCTTTTCAACATCAATCACCTGTGTGACGCCACAAGTATTGGAATAATGCTTCGGAAAGCAAACAACTTGATTCCCATCTTCCTTATGGGATCAAATCCTGTCATCTCACAGTTCACGGCAAACTTGAGAAAAATTCTCCCGGGGAACTTCTGAATCGACTGCTCGACACCCATTCTGTCAACAGGAGGCAGCTTCAGAAATCTGATATATGTCAATCTTTTTTTTTTCCAGTGCCGACGTAACAACCAAATGTGAAGAATCACTCCGCTGGAGGGAGAAGAGAAGCTTAACCAAACAACTCTGCAAGTGAACAAATTCGAAAGCCAATAGGTAACCACCCTGGTCTATGTTTCGACATGCGGATGTCTGAAATGATGCAATGCCCTATATGACATGTAAATGTTATGCGTTTGTAACTGCAATGCCCTATACGGCATGAATATGCTATGTATTTGTAAATGCAATGCCCCGTACGGCATGATAGATGCAAATTCGACGATATATGCAAATGCTAATGTAAGCTCGAGCTGCCAGAGAACACCAGGTCTACAAACCGTTTGGCAAAATAAATGCCGGAGGCAAAGTCAATTCCACTGAAGGTAATCGTTTATCACATAATCATCTCAACGATATTCTTTCTAGCCACTGCCAAACTGCATTCTGTGGGGATTAACCAATAGGGGTTGATTGTGAACGGCTCACGGCTGGAGACTGCCCCTTCTGTCCAGGATATCAATCTTAATCGGCTGGGGATACTCCTGATCCTACTCTGATGCGGGGTAAAATACAATCTCAATTCTTCCGGGAACAATACACAACTTTCAACTGCTGAAGAAGAGTAGTTCTAATTTAACAACATCCATACGGTATTCAACATTAATCGGGGGAACTGGCATCCATTAAGCTTCGTATCGGGGAACCTGACAAATTATTGTATCGGGTATTTACACATTTTTCGGTTTTTTCTAGTTTAAAAGATAAAACGAGTTATTAACAAGATGTAAAATACTAGATGAGAACTAGCATTCAAAGGTAGACTACCAGGCGAGAACTGATAGCAAAATAGATTAGGAAACTTGAACGAAAATTGGTTTTTTGTATTTTGAACGTCAGACTGGGCTGACTGGATAATAGGTAAAGAAAAAGACAAACAGGTAAGAACTGGATGAAAGCTGACATGTACCAGACGAGAACTAATACAACAATAGGTTAAAGAAAGGAAAACAACCAGACGATAACTGGTTGGAAGTTGACATGCATCAGGCGAGAACTGATGTTTACGGGAGGCAAATCGACAATACTATAACTGGTTAAAAGAAAGGCAGTACCAGGCGAGAACTGGTATTTACGGAAACAGATCGACAATACGATAACTAGGTTAAACGAAAACAGGTACCAGGCGAGAACTGGTATTTACGGAAGCATGGGCCAGACGAGAACTGGTTACCGATTTGCCAGGCGAGACCTGGGCTTTGGAAACGACTTGGTTACGAAGTTCTGACAGGTAACAGATTTAAACTGTAGGATAACAATCCACCGACAACACGACTCTTCTTATTTAGAAGGTTCAGGTTTTTGATAAGGGTATTGACACGATTCCCCGATACTCAACTCTTGCTGGGGATAAACAGGCTTGCTTGCATGACTTGCCCCAGTACGGTTCAACTTGCCCCAATCCAATTTTTGGGAACATTGCTCTGAACAGCTTTCTACGAGAAGACTTCGAGAATATTTGCCCTGGTATCTGTACCACAAAAGGATCCAACCTCAATCAAACAATTGTCAACCCAGTTGGTCTTCACTATCTCTGAAGTGACTTTGCCCCTGAATGAGCGTATAAGCGACTTAACCCGATCTGGTTACCTACTGGAAGGTTCTGCTTTCAAGACACAACATTCTAGATGATTGCCCCTGATTGGGTCTCGAGAAGACTCACTTCTGATCAGTTGATTCTCAAACAAACTGCTCCTGATCAACTGCTGCTTCGGGACTTGTCCGCAGACTAACTGATACTGAACTTACTGGAAAATAATGCCCCTGATTCACAGGTCTTCACAACATACACCATCCTGGTTCAAACTACTGTATTTTCCAGTCCTGTTTGATTATTCCCTGTTGGAATTTCCTTCGTGTCAACCACTAGCCTGCAAGTAAAAATCGTCTATTCACGAATGGTAATTCTAATGCAATGTTTATGCAGATTTTGAAAAAATTTGTGCTGTCACTCATTTACGTGTCATGATTGTGAGTGACGAATGAACCAAAGTTCAAACGTAGTGCTGATTTGATCATTGAAAAATACAACAAGGATATGACTAGCAAATCGTGAAGGAGTCAGGTTACTCACCCTTATCGTAATGCGCTTTCGGAATAAACCCTACCTCAATTAGGTCTTTTAAGGGTTGTATCGTGGTCGGGTTCACGGTTCGTGAAACAAAGGATATTTGGCTCAAATTTTGATTTATACCCACCCCTTCTACTTGATGTTCTCCGATCCTAATGTTCAGTTAGCTTAGCACGAGCGCTCGCCTCTTCGAGAGGCATGTTGAATAGTAAGAACCATAACTAAGGAATTCACAAGGTTTTTCGGAGTGACAGTTACTCCTTCTTCGTTTTCGGTGACTGTATACACAACTTTGTCCTTCACTGGGGATCTATATTTTTTTATCCCTTCTTTTTCATTCTTTTTGACTCCCTAATTTTTGCCTGGACTGACTCCTTTTGAGTTCTTTTCGATTTTTTCTTTCTGAAGTCCAGCGGGATGCCCTGATTTTTGCCTAAGTATTAGCTTTCCAGCTTTTTCTTTCTTTTTACGTAGCGGGCTTTCTTTTTTCTTTCTTTTGGAACACAGTCGTGTGACACCGGTTGTCTTGATTGCTCCGAAAGGATTGTAACTGTCTCACTCCTGATTGGTGAGATTTAACCACTGTGGTTGATGAGATACAACCTCTTGAGAGGTATAAACTGTTATTGGTCCTCGAATGGAAACACTCCTCTGTAAGACTTGAACACTTGGTCAAGCTAACTGACAACTACCCTGCCCCGGGTTAAGATGTGAGGGTTAAAAAGTCCGAAAAAACTTCTACTTCCTGGCTCGAAGTGGTTAACAAGGGACTAACTCCTTATATCTCCAGTGTTTAGGGGATTTGAAACAATGCCTTGTACGTCATCGGTAAGGTCTTATCTGAAAGCATACGATCATCGGTTATGAGTTTATTTCGTCATTCTCCCTCCAATCTTTGCTAATCATGTGACAAAGTGGAGTGAACAAAAATGCAAGTGTTAGTGCAATGCAATAAATGAGCAACAGCGACATGATTAATTCAGAAAAATGCATAGTCACTTTATTAATGTCACCATTCGAAACAAACAATGTTTAAAAACAAGTAGTAACTAACAGAAAAGAAACTACAAATGCAACTGATATAAAAGTCTGAGGACTGCCAATGCTGAGGGCGCCTGCCTGTCTGGACCACTGGCTTTTGCTAGGGAATACTTTCCGAATCTACGAGCTTAGACAGCTGAGCGGTTGGTATGAACAAACAGAAGTCCTTCTCGAAAGGAAATGCAATCTTGGTCGATCAACTGTTGTACTTTCGCTTGAAACGCTTTACAATCTTCTGTCGAATGCCCGGGAGAGCCACCATGGTAACCACACTGAACGTGGGGATTGTACCCAGGAGGGTAAGGTTCTGGAACTGGCTTAAGAGCCTTAGGTTCCACCAAAGAACTCTGGATCAAAGATGGTAGCAACTGGCTATACGGCATAGGCACTGGGTGGAAAGGAGCTTTCCTTTGTTCCAAGTTGTTACGAGGCCTGTTCTGATTCTGACGCTGATTCTGATAACCTCGGCCACGAGTTCGCTGCTTTGCAATGGAAGCGACATAAGATTCCTGATATGGTGCCCTAGGCACAGTTGTTCGTCCAACATAACAAGCCACAGGAGTTACTGGTCTCTGATAAGATGAAGAACCAACAAAATTCACTGATTCGCTTCGAGGATTTAGCATGGCTGCATTGATTACAACTCCTTCTTCACTCTGATAGTCACAAGGATATTCAGTTTCACCAGCTTGATCATTTGAAGTAATCTGAATTTTCCCAATTCTTATGGCATACTCAAGGCGTTCTCCTAATGTTACCACGTCAGAGAAACTTAACAGAAGTCCAAGCAATCTTTCGAAGTACGGATCTTGTAGGGAATCTACAAACATGCTTGTCAACTCTCGGTCTAAAAGCGGTGGGTGCACTCTAGCAGCAAATTCTCTCCATCTCTGAGCATACTTCCTGATAGGTTCATTGTTCTCTTGAGACAGTTCTTGCAACTGCATGCGATGGGGAGCTATGTCTAAATTATAATCGTACTGCTTCAGAAAAGCTCTGGCTAAATCCACCCATGATTGGATCTGATTTCTCTCTAACTGCATATACCACCTCAAAGATGCCCCAGTCAGACTATCTTGAAAGCAATGGATCATTAATTTGTCATCTCGCACAAACGAAGTCAATCTTCGACAGAACATCATCAAATGTTGCTTCGGATAGCTATCTCCTTTGTACTTCTCAAATTTCGGTACTTTGAACTTATAAGGCAACACCAGGTCAGGAACCAAACACATGTCTGCAGCATTCAGGTTAACAGCATCTTTCACTTTCAAAGCTTTCATTCCTTCTTCCAATGCTCGGAGTTTTCTATCCGTCTCAAGAGCTCTTGGATCTACGGTCCTGACTATTGGAATATCTCTTCGGTAATTCATCACAGGGAAAACAACACCTTGATTGTTAACAGGAGGAGGACGTTCATTTCGGGCAACAAACTGCTCATGTCGACCTCGGTTCTCCACAGAAGGCTGTACAACTTGGTCTGCAGTAACGTTGTTCGCTTGCGGAAAATCTTCCATGGAATCATACAGAGGGTTGGACGTCATAGTGAACCCTGTCAAGGTGTTAGGAGACTGGAAATTGCCTTCAGACATAGCTACCAATAATCTTCAGCTGACTTCAATGCTTGATTCTGCTCAAATCTACTCAACCCCTAGGTCGTCTTCTGACAATCAACAATTGCTCAATCCAAACTCCGGGTAATCACCTTCAGGAAACAAAGGCTGGATCAGAACTCTGGCTAACTGGAGGATGATATGCAATATGATGCAACACGTTATGCACATGATATGCAAGATGCAGCAAACAACGGGACCACATCCCCCCACACATATCTGAATACTGCTGCGCTGCTGACGGAGTACGTTCGCTCTGAAGAGAAGACCAAAATAACGGGTAGGTTGGAAGTCAAGGTTCCTGCAAAAAACCCTCCCACTCACGGGTATGGACCTAGATCTGTCAAGGTACGGCATCCTATGCGGTCGTCAGCGTCACAGACTTTCAAAACTGACGATATGATTCCCAGAAGGAGTGGCATCATCAAGTCTTGAAGAGGCCTCACTTAGCTAACTTCCAAATGATCGGTTCCCGGAGTCGACAATCCAACTAACCAACAACCCCTTCGACCCAAAGGGTAGAAAAAGAAGTCAACCAGAAGAACCTCGTCCGAGTGTGGATTTCATGAGACACTAGTACAAGCAAAGCCGGTACGCGCCCACTAATTTCCACTCTAAGTCTAAGGTGCACTCAAGCCTAGGTCCGGCTTATCTCTCAATCATAGAACACCCGTCACACCCCAACAGCACAACAACAACAGATAATATCAATAAATAAACCCAATAGACAAGCAAACAAGCCCTAGGATTGACTCTCTTAGGGGACGTTGGATCCCACATGCATAAGGAACTATCGTAGTCCTTAGCAGCCAGGGGACGTTGGATCCCCAGCAGAGTCACCAGCTGTCGCTACTGCGAAAATCGGCGCCGGCTGACAGAAGAGTCGCCACCGCGCGTTATTTATCCCAACGGAGGGAAAGGAAACGCTCGACGTAAACCTACCGCGAAGACGGGAAAGGAATGGTCATCGCGACCAAATCCTGGATTCGGGAGTCGGTTACGCGAGGGGAAGGTATTAGCACCCCTCACGTCCGTCGTACTCGACGGGATCCACACTTGCTTGGTTTGTCTAAAGGATGCAAAACAATCTATCTACGGCTGCTAAATCTAAACGGAAGGGAGTTGACTCGATAGAGCGTCACACTCTATGCCTACGTATTCTCAAGAGAGAAAGTCAGAGTCAACGTAGTTCGGTAAACTACAGGGAATTGGCTCGCCAAGACTTCGCGTCTTGTGCCTACGTACTTCCACACAGCATGGAAGATCAGAGCTTTCGTAGTTTAGGCTAACTACGGCTAAGCAGGGTGTTCTCGATCACACAGGGAGTGAGAGATTAAGCTGGTTTTAAAGGTGCGGGAACCTATGGGAACTAAAGCTACGGTCTGGTCTCAAATGCACTTGGGCAAGAGAAAAGGATAACAATCAGTCGTCAGCGGGAAAGTCTCGATCGCACAGCAGCGAGAGAACAGAAGTTAGTTGTTAGTGTGCTCGCTAGGATATCGCATCCTATGCCTACATATCCTCGCTCAGTACGAGGAATCAGAGCAGCTGTAGTTCAGCTACTTTCAGGACCACAGCTCAAATCTCGTTTTATTAACACTCTGAAAAGGATTACAATGATTGAATACTGGAACAATAAACTCCTAAAAAAAAAAACTATCCTATCCATCTATAATGGAAAATCAATTGGAAAATAGTCCCCCTAACAAGTGGACTTCTAAAACTACCTCTAAAAAAGTAAAAAAGAATTCTATGAAGAAAAATATCTATTCTAAAAAATATTGAATCTACGAAGTAATATTTTTTACTATTTTTTCATGTTCTTTTCTTTTTTTTCAAATATTTTTTTTCACATACTCTTTTCCTCAATATTCCTTTTTCAAAATATTTTTTTTAATATTTTCTTTTCATATATTTTCTTTTCATATATTTTTTCACTATTTTAAAACTAAACAAATGAATAAAAGAAAATAATGAAAAAAAAACAAAAAGAAAAAAACACAAAGGGGGTACACTGCAGTTCAGGGGGGTTGGGAGCAGAAAAATAAAACAGATCAGAACTGGGCCCAGCCCAAATAGAACTGAAACGGGGAGGGGGGTTTTGTAAGTGAAAACGGGGGGTGTAGTAGCATCCGCTGGGCCCAGCCCATTAGCTCACACAAAAACAAAAAACGGAGGGTGCCACGGAACCAGGGGGTGTGTGATTCTGAAAAACGCAATTGGGCCTTCAGGCCCAAACAGACCCAACGGACTCCACTTCTCCTTCCACTCTCACCAATCCAGAAACCCTAATTCCTCTACCTTCTTCTCTCTTCACTGTTCACACACAACGCCGTTTCCTCCTTTCTCCAACTCTCTCTCTCACTCTCGTGTTACAACCTTCACAACACATGAACAAAAACGAAACCACAAATTGTTACGATCTGGACACACAATCGGTTCCTTTGACGTTCTTGAAGATTCGTGAAGATGAACATTGATGAAGATTTGTGTGGATCTGGTGAAATATTGGGCGAATCGTTGTTGAAGATCGAGATGATGATAAATCTTGGAGTCTTCTGGAAGGAGGTTGACGGTCGGCGAAGGATCTTTTGCGTCTTGAACGTTCTTGGCTGGATTTTGGGTGAAGCGTTGTTGATGGTTGATGGAGGACATGGATGAACAACAATGAATCTGGAGCTTCCTGATGAACACATGATGAAGACTGGGAAATCAATATGAACACCGTGATGAAGGTCTTTGAAGGTTCGCTGAGGATCCGTGGATCTTGATGAACGGATGAATATTGAAGTGAAACTGGAAAGACGAACTAGGATTAACACATGAAGATGGTGATGAATTTCCCGGTGGATGTTTGAAGTTTCCGGCGAATTATTTGATGTTTGTTGTAATTTCTGGAAACGGATGGTCATGGTCCTGCGAGGGTTTAATGGAGATGTTTGAATGTTGAAGATCTATGGATTTCTTGAAGAAGATCTTGGGGGATGATGGAGGTTTGAGGCGTCTGATGAAATTCTGGAAAACATTTGCAGTTTCCGGCGGGTAGTTGGACATTTCCGGCGAGATTCTTGATGACGAAGATCGGATCAGAGAAGAAGATGATTGGAGAAGAAGATGAATTTCTGGGTTTTTTGAGTTTTCCGGCGGAAGTTACGGCGGCCGAAGGTAGTTGGGAGATGACCGGAGTTGGTTAACGGTGGCCGGAAGGAGTCAGGCGCGGTGGTTGCATGGCCGCCGGCCATGCAACCGGTGAGGGTCAGGAGCGAACAGGTGTCATGGTTGGGTGGCAGAGGGATGGTGCATGTGTGCCACGTGGTGGAAAGAGGGGGAATTGGAGTGTGAGGTGTCCTCTGAGTGTGAAGGGGAAAATGATATGTGGCGTCCTGGGGTGAAGATGAATTATGAGGTGGCCCCCCCTGAAATGAACGCGTGGCTTCGACCTTTATAGGACACATGTCCTGGACAAAAACGGGACAAAAAAAGGACTGAGATGGATAAACTGGGCCTCCAAAAACACACTCTGGGCCCAAACGAAAAAAAAAATTAATTGGACTGATTAGCATGAATTAAATGGACTTAATGATGGTTGACGAAAAATTAAGCTAATGAACTGATATTGATTAAGCTAATCCTAATTAAAACTAACCTACCAACTTTTAACATCTAATTATATTCTAACAAACCAATATACTCTAAAAAACTATTTATCTATTAATAAAACTATGCTATCATATTAAAAAAATCTATATTATTCTATTATTAAAAAAAAGATTAATGTTTTTTCAAAAGAAACTATTAATTTCTAAAAAAGTTTTAATACCTCTAAATGATATAAACCTATTAAAACATTAAAAAAACTATTTAAATGCTGATAATACCTAATAAAATTCAGAAAATTCACAATAATTCCCGAAGGAGCAAAAATAGTATAAAACGACAAACAACACTGCGAGAGCATAACAAAATAGCCGGTAAAAAATCAATGGACACCGAAATATCCCTAAAAACAACAGCGCGAACTGAAAACACCGGGAATAGCACGACTTCCCAAAAATACGATTCTACCTATCTAAACTGACTAAAAAACACCTGAAATGCGAGGAGAGGGCTGTGATCCCGATAAAATCAAAACGACTGAAAAAATGCACTGTATGCGATATGCGGATGCGAATGCGGTCATGAATCGAAACATAGGGCCAGATACGGGACCCGGTTGGTCAAATTTTAGGGTGCAACAACACGCACGCACACGCACACACACACACGCATACACAAACTTGCGTGCTCACAGATACACACACACACTCGCACACACATACACATGCATGCATAAACACACACACGCGTGTGCACACTCTCACACACACACACACACACGCACAAACACACACGCGCGCGTGCGCATGTTCTATCTCTTTCTCACACACAAACACACGCGCGTGTGCATACACACACGCGCGTGCACACACCCTTGAGCGTGCACATACACAAACGCACACACACAAACATGCACGCACACACACATATGTCGCTTGCGCGAAAATAAGGTGCCGGCACAACAGAAGAGTCGCCACCTTTCGTTATTTATCCCTCGGAGCGGGAAAGGAAACGATGGGAAAAACCTAACAAAAAAGGGAAAGACAAGGTCATCGCAACCGTTGTCTGGATTCGGGAGTCGGTTATGCAAGGGGAAGGTATTAGCACCCCTCACGTCCGTCGTACTCGACGGGATCCTCGCTTGTTGTGTTTACTTGGACGGGTTGGTTTTATTCTATCTACCTATCAAGGCTGGCTTACACAGAAAAGAAAAATGACTCGGCAAAGCATCGCGCTTTATGCCTACATATTCTCATCAGAGAACGAGAAATCAGAGTCAACGTAGTTCGGCCTACGACGGGTTATGGGGGAAGGTAGCTCTCCAAGACATCGCCATCTTGTGCCTACGTACTCTCAACAGGTATGAGAGATCAGAGCTCACGTAGTTTGGGAAACTACGGTTTATTTCCTGTCTTTTACGAAAGAAGTGTTTTTTATTGTGTTTGCGATTTCAATCTCACTAGAGACTATGACCTGAGAGTGAATGCGTCGCATGTCACCCAAAGGGTACCATACTAAACCTTCAGACTGTGGAAAATAAACTCTCCCACAATCCTTTCTCAGATAGCTTAAGGCTCGTAACGTATGAAAGAAACCATTCATGATTACTGTATCTTAAACTGTTTTGAGATGAGAAGAGAACAGGCCCAACTAGGAGGGAGACTATCAAGTCCTACTGTTGTCATGCCAAGGATTCATCCTATGGTTGAGGTTTGAACAGGGAACTCCTAGAAGTTGTCATGCATAGGTTTCAACCTAAAATCCTATCATCAATTCCTTATCAAAGGAAATGAGAGTCCTAAGGGATCATGTCAATGATACACCAAAACAGACAAAGCATCATCTTAATAGTAAAATGCATGCAATGCAAGTGAGGGAGGAAATGTGTGTGGGGCTTCAGCCTCCACAAGCTCATCTCAACCTCAAGCCAGAATGGATAACAGTAATCATACTGAAATATAAAACAACATGCTATCAAGCAATATACAGTAAACTGCAATCATACAGATGAAAAAGAAAATGAAATGCCATCAGACAAACAAACCACATGGGCAAGGGAGCTGGGCTCTACCGAATACCCGCAAGCAAAGCCACACAGTAACAATACAAGCAGAGGGAGCAACTCAACCTCTAGTGCAATCATGCTCCTAGATTCTACCTATTCTAGATATGAACTTATTCTAATGCATCAAGCAAGTAAAACAAAACACATCAATACAGAAAAGAAAACAGAAGAAAGCTTCAGCTCTTCCAACAGCAACTCAGTCTTCAGACTTTCATCACTCTTGACAAATATCAATTTGCTTTTCCAGGTTTCAACCCTTCAACATAAGTTTCAACTTATCTTCTCCTTTAAGCTTCTGCTTCTTGATCAGCTCCACCTTCAGACTTCACTATTAATCAGGAGTATCAACTTGGCTCCTTCAGGATCTCCAGGTATCAAAGTAAGTATCAACTTCCTTTGTTCTTCAAGCTTCAGCTCTTCAGAATCAATCTCAATCACTTAGAAGTGTCAACTTCATCCTTCAGTCTTTACTTCATCTTCAGGGGTCTTCAAGTGTCAACTTGCTCTTGTTGCTCTTCAAGCTTCAGCTGGAATGACAATGCTCAAGGATTCATCCTCTTCTACACTCTTCATTGAAGTCTTCATCTTCACACCCAAGCTCAACATCTCTCAAGATAACCAAACCAGAGAAAATCACTTACTGGATAAGCTGGGGATATTGAACTGCTTATTGACCACCAAAGGTGACCTATAAGGGTTCAAAATCCAAGGAATGGTTCCCTCAAAAGTTCTACTTCCTAGGTACATCACTTATCCCTCCAAAGGAGAGAGGTGTATACCATGGAAGGACTTTGAATCATAGGGAGGAATGGAGGTGACAGATACCATCCATGTTTAAGAAAGAAGTTATCTAAGTCTAAACTCTTCCCAATCCCTAACCCTAAAACAAAAACAAAACAAAAAGGATAAAGCTCTCAAGCTCCTCAATCAATCTTCAAGTCTTCTACTATGCTCCTCAATGCTCCTTAGAACAATACCAAGCTCTCCAAGCCCACAAAACAAAGCAAACAACAATACAAGCCCACAAGGGCAACACAAATAATCATCAACTACTAAAATCATCCAAAAATAGTATACCACTATATTAAATCCTAATATAATTTCTAAGGGATCCTACATACCTACCCTTAATGCCCTATATGTCCCATAGTCTAATTTGTCCTAAAAACCCAAAATTCTAGTGTTATTGTGGACCTATGTTGAAGTTTAACCTAATTCTACACAACCTAATGTCATCTAATCAAAACTATCCTAAAATTCATCACAAAATTATGGAATAAATCCAGGGGGAAGCTAAAGCTTATATCTAACTATCCTAAAAAGAATGACCTAAAATACTAAGGGAACTACCTAAACTAAATTCTACAAATTCATGGATCAACATAAAAGAAATAAAATGCAATAAAAGTAGAAAATATACAAAAAATACTAAAATGCATGAAAGGAAAATATTTTTATTTTATAATTTTCTTGACAAATATGAAGTAGGAGAAAAAATTCCCATTAAAAATCATTATTTTTCCATTTATTATGAATTTTCAAAGTTTGAAATAAAATGGAGAAAGATAAAATCAAAATATGAAGGGGTGGGTGCAGCTAGCAAGGCAATGCAGTTCAATTCACATATGGGCCCAGACTGGGGGGTTCATAAAGCATAAGCGCTGGGCCCATTTATTAATCAGAAATCAATTAAAAACATAAAGAAAATGAAAAAGATTAGGTGCGAAAAGTAACAAAATATAGTGTAAATCATTCATGGGCCAGGATTGGGGGTGGGATTAGCAAGCTTCACTTAAGCCCAACAAACCACCGTTTAATGAAACGGTGCGTTTCACACTTCTGACTTCCCTCCCAAAATGAAATTGAACATGGGCCGTTGGATCACGCGGGGGTCAACTGGTCAAGCTAACATCTGATGGCTGGGAGGTTATCTTCAACCTCCAACCTAGGGTTTGCCATGAAAGCTCCAAGAACAGAATTTAAACAATAAGCTTCCACCAACTCGTGCTACCTCAAATCATCATCAAAATTCAAAATGTAAAACCCTAAATTGCTCAATTTTCCACACTGATCATGCTCATGGTATTAGAATGTATTGAAATGGTCTCCATCACAAAACCCGATAGTGAATCCAATATGAGCTCAAACCTCAACTCACACAAACCTTAGATTTTCTTGCATCAAAATGATCACCACATTTCCCTAATCAAAACCAGCTATCAAACTTGTATTATCACTCACTATGCCTCGAGTTCTTGCTCATCAAAGAAATGGTGTCACACTCTAAAACTCCACCAAATGATCCTAAACTCTTCAGAATTCATCACCTAGGTGTCTCTAGCCATTCTACACTAATAAATTAACCTAATCATGCCTAAATAATGGTGTAGTGTGTAATTTGCAAACCTAGTAATCTTGGATTGACAGAGGTAGTAGATCTTCAATTCACCACTTGA
The DNA here is from genome assembly GCA_963859935.3 of Lathyrus sativus. Classification (NCBI taxonomy): domain Eukaryota; kingdom Viridiplantae; phylum Streptophyta; class Magnoliopsida; order Fabales; family Fabaceae; genus Lathyrus; species Lathyrus sativus. The sequence continues at coordinate 403,123,767 of OZ012739.1, read as the reverse complement.
AACTCTTCAGAAGTGATCCTTGGATGATGATACTTCTTCTGTTTGCAAAAAATCTGAGGGAGAAAGCTTGCACTTCAAGATTCGAATATGAGTGGCTTCTTGCAAATCCAATGGCTAAACCTTCAATCTTCCATCAATGGAACTTCAATTCAGTATGCACACACTCAGAGGAATCTATGGAATGTGTTTGTGAAGAAAAAATGGATGGAAATGAAGAATTATGCAGAATTGGAACTTGACTTGCAATGGAAGATTCTTGATTTCGCTCTCTCTTCTCTGCACCAATTCTCACCAACCTTGCATCTGAGCAAGTCACATATGTTATATAGAGTGGTTTAGAATCATCTAGAACCATCTAGGATCATCCAATGAGAAATTGAACTTTTCATGTCATGACATTTTGATTTCAATTCTCCTTACATGCTATCTGATGCCAAGCTCCTTGTGATAACCAATTCTGACTTGAAATTCTCCCCATATGAGATTTTGGATGAGTTACAATGCATAACCAACTTGTACATTGAGTTCTTTTGAGTTTTGCTTTGGTGCCTTAATATGCAAGTAAGCCCTTTTCAAAGCAGCCCTATGATCCAAGCCTCAAATCAAAATTGTGGCTGAACCATTATTCTTAGAATGTCATTTGGAGTCAAAATGACCTATTACATGACATGGTTTGGATTTATAGCTTGTGATTTCCAATTTTCAATTTCACCTTATTTAACTTATGCCTCCATTTTAGACCATTTTTATCACTTTTTGATACAAGCCCTTTCAACATCTCATGACCTCCCTAATAGCCTTAAAACATCATTCTAAGCAAGTTTGATGTTGAAGATTTTTCCATTTGAAGCTTGGAAATAGGAGATATGGCCTTATGCTTGAAATGACCTATAACCTCCAAATGACCAAAATGCCCTTGACTTGTCAAAGCCATAAGTTGAGTTCTACAAATCCTATCAAGGACTTCTAGTAATCTCTAGAAATCTAAGAATATTATATACAATATTCATGTTGACCAAGAGTTCATAGGAATCATCCTACTAGGGAAAAAGTTGGATGCAAGTTGGGTGACTTTCAAGGACCCAGATTCACATACCTCAGATGACCTGTAATTTGTCAAAGCCATAACTTGAGCTCTACAAATCCTATCAAGGACTTCTAGTACCCAAATTAAAGCTACGAGCAAGCTCTACAACATTCATGTTGTGGGGAAGATGAGATGACAATCACATCTTGAGCTAAATTTCCTTGAAGATAGGGATCAAACTAGGGGATTTTACACTGTCAATCCTTAGAAACCCTAGCTTGAAACTTCTCAAACTCCTCAATCATGATGAGTTGGTCTAGGAATCATCCTTATAGCATCTCAATGCATCATTCCATGATCATATGGCTCTTGGATTAGGTCTCAACCCTCTCCAAATCATCAGTTGACCTAGGGTTGACCTAGTCAAACCGTAATTCCACCACTCATGGCTGAATCTTCTGAATTCTTGTACAATAACCTCTCTAGGCTTCATGATGGCTTGCAAGACATCTCATAAGCTTTCTCAAAGCATCAAGTTCATCCTCATAGTCTCAGAATCATCTGAGGAGCTCCCACAACTCTCAAGTTATGAGACACACAACCTTGGTTTCAACCAATCTCTCTGAGGATCTCTTGAGTTCTTTGACAAGGATATCAATCTTTGAACATTTGAATAACTCTCTTGGATAGCTTCAAAGCCTCATATAACTCTTTCTAGGTAATCATACCTCTTGATCTACTGCCCACATATCAATGAGATGCAGATGATGAATGGGATGAACCACAAACTTGGCAAATAAATGTTGGTCAAATTTTGGGGTGCAACAGCTGCCCCTATTCAAACGGCTTGAACTTGACTGGGTGAGGAGCAAACGGCTCTCAGCCAATCAAGGTGCGAGATGGTTGAATACCGATAAACCCGGAAATTTGCCAACTGCACAAGCACACGGTCCTCTGACGGGCACGAATCTTTGAACACTGAAATAATAGCTGCACGACAACTAGCAGGAGACATACTGATCTGAACCTTGTAGTCAGTTATCCACATTAAATTCCTCTGACATTGTTATCAGCCACCTGATCTCGCCATCGGGCATTCAGAACACTTAACATCGCCGCTGGAGAACTAAAGAATCTGACATCGCCGTCGGACAACCAAAACACCCAACATCGCCGCTGGAGAACTAAAGAATCTGACATCGCCGTCGGACAACCAAAACACCCAACATCGCCGCTGGAGAACTAAAGAATCTGACATCGCCGTCGGACAACCAAAACACCCAACATCGCCGCTGGAGAACTAAAGAATCTGACGTCGCCGTCGGACAACCAAAACACCCAACATCGCCGCTGGAGAACTAAAGAATATGACATCGCCGTCGGACAACCAAAACACCCAACATCGCCGCTGGAGAACTAAAGAATCTGACATCGCCGTCGGACAACCAAAACACCCAACATCGCCGCTGGAGAACTAAAGAATCTGACATCACCGTCGGACAACCAAAACACCCAACATCACCGTTGGAGAACTAAAGAATCTGACATCACCGTCGGACAACCAAAACACCCAACATCGCCGCTGGAGAACGGAATCACCTGACATCGCCGCCGGAGAACTAAATCACCTGACATCACCGTCAGACAAACAAATATCCAACATCGCCGCTGGAGCTACAAAGAATCTGACATCGCCGTCGGACAATCAAAACACCCAACATCGCCGCTGGAGAACGGAATCACCTGACATCGCCGCCGGAGAACTAAATCACCTGACATCATCGTCAGACAAACAAATATCCAACATCGCCGCTGGAGCTACAAAGGATCTGACATCGCTGTCGGAAACAAACATCCAACATCGCCGCTGGGGAACTAAATCTGCTGACGTCGCCGCCAGAAACAAACATCCAACATCGCCGCTGGAGATACAAAGGGTTTGACGTCGCCGTCAATCAAACATAACTCTGAGAAACACCCGACATCACCGTCAAGTACTCGACATAATCTGACTTCGCCGTCAACTCTCAACATCGTCTGACCTCGCCGTCAGGGTGAAGAAACTTCATTGGGGAATTGGTCACACGGTAACTGGTAATACATAGTCGATCAGGTCATCAGGCATTCAAAGAACACTGTCAGGCATCATCCGGACTTCAACCATCAGGTTGATCATGCCATCAGGCATTCAAAGAAATCGTCGGGCATCATCCGGACTTCATCAGCAAGTTGATCATGCCATCAGGCATTCCACATTACTGTCGAGCATCAGCCGGACTTCATCAGCAAGTCGGGAATAGAGTTCTTGGTCAATCATGAGCCAACTGGGAATATCTAAACCACTGCCATCAGGCACTCCGCATCAGCTGAGAGAACTGCTTCATTAACACGGTCAGACTTCAATCATGGAGTCTTCAAGGGAGGTTTCAACTTCGCCGTTAGAAAACCTGCTGGGGAGGACGCTTCGCCGCTGGGGAATCTGGATAACTATCAAGTAACTCCGCTCCGAGGGTCCAGAAATCATTCTGGATGAATCAACTCTGCTGAGGTCTTCAAGAATCATCTTGAACAAATAACTCCGCCGGGGACTTTCAAGAATCATCTTGAACCGATAACCATTTTGGAGATTTCAGGAATCATCCTGAGCGAACACTGTTGGGGATTTCAAGAATCATCTTGGGCAACCTTCACCGGGGACTCTAAGTATCAACTTGAGCAACCAACTCTGGAGACTGCACTGGGTTCTTAAGAATCATCTTAAGCAAACGGCCCTGCTGAGGAATTCAAGAATCATCCTGAACTGAAGACTTCGCTGGGGATCTCAAGAATCATCCTGAGCAAGCGACTTCGTTGGGGAGAATGTCAGGAGTCATCCTGAGCAATCAATTCTGCAGCGGAACACCTGCACAACAAGAACGGTAGCAACCTAGATCATGTTTATTATGCATATGCTTTGGCAATGGCGCAATGCTCCACACGGTGGAAATGCTATGCGTTTATGATAAATGCTATGCAATCATGCACAATGATGCGATCCCATCAGCAAAATAAATGCCGAGGGGAGGATCCTCCTGTCAAGGAGAAAGAACTACTCAGATAGAGGAATCATCCTGCTGAGGAGAACATGGTCACGCCAATCTCAATTGGACTCCGCAGGGGACACAACTTCAGTTGACTGCTGCGGGGGGAAACAACTTCAGTTGATTGCTGCAGGGGAACGAAGCTCTACAAGAACTAGGACCTGCTGAGGGAAAACGATGTCAATCGCGGGAATAAACTGCGTGGCCGTCTCGGCTACTTCTCTGGAGGTAGGACTCTATGGGGAAACAACTTCAGTTGTTCAACACTCTACTGGGGAAAAGACCAATCATGGCTTGAGCAACTTCCAAGGATTCGGCTCTCTTGGGGTCTGCAAACTCGGCTGGGGAAGGAGAAATCATTCTGCTTCGCTGGAGAGAGTGCGACTCTGCGGGGGAATCTCAATTCCGCTGGGGAAGAAGGAATCATCCGACTTCGGGGGAGAGTACAACTCTGGTGGGGAATTTCAATTCCGCTGGAGACTTCAGTCTTGCACCATCAGTTGCTGCATACTTCGGCGTACGAGTAGTTTCCTACGAAACCTGCACTTGTGACCCGGTGCTGGGGGGTGAACACGCGCTTCAGCGCCTGACTCAGCTGAGGAGATGATGTTCCTTCAAGATACATCTGGTTGGGGAAGGAATCATCTCTGCATGGGGAGACATCTCAATGCTCACGATCTCGCGTTCAGACTCTACGGGGAGAGGCTACTGAACTCTGCTGGAGAAAGAGGAATCATCCTGCTTCGGGATGCGCACGGCGCACTATCTGGAATATGCTACACCTGTAACAACACAAACAAATAGACAAGATACCCTTCTCAAAGGGACCTATCGAGGTTATTATCTCGTGACAATGTTCAAGTAATTAATTGTTTCAACAATCAGTGGCCTAGGCCGGTAAGTTTATGTATGCGCATTTTATCAAAAACATCGGCGTTCTTTTTCGCAAACAAAACAGATAAATGCTAAACAGACAAACAGAATTGCTGAATAGTATGCATTTTATTGATAACGAACCCCTGAATGGGTAAAAAATGTTTTACACCAGAGGCAAGCTCCTGGAATGAGGAAGCTGCGCCAAAATAAAACATAAATATACATCAGTATATACAAATGTCGGCAACGAGGCGTAGACGAACACCATGGGTTGATCCCTCTATGACCCACTCGACTTCGATACTTCTCTGACGCTTCAGCTTCGGAAGAGATTGATTCAGATAAACGGCCCTCAGGTCCTCCAAACCACTAAACAATGAAAGTCCACACGCGGAACGCAGTCATTTGCTTTTTCAAATCCCTAACTTTTGCGTGAACCGCCCTTTGCGGGTTTTCAGTTCACCGGGATACCCTTTTTTGCCGAAGCCGCCCAGTGTAGGTTATCGACTTCGCGGGTGTACCTTTTTTCAATTTATATCCCTAATTTTTGCGCGAACCTTTTTATTCTGTTTTTGGTTCGCCAGGATGCCCATTTTTGCCTGGACTCTCTTTTTTTTGTCCAGCGGGTCGCTTTCAAGCAAAGTATTTTTTAACTGCGTCTGCGTTCACCAGGGATGCAAAATCTTCACCATCCATCGTGGATAACAACAAAGCTCCTCCCGAGAAGACCTTGCTGACGACGTACGGACCTTCGTAATTCGGAGTCCACTTGCCCCGGTGATCGGAGTGTGGAGGAAGAATCTTCTTCAGGACGAGATCACCCGTCTGAAAGCTTCTAGGACGCACCTTCTTGTCATAAGCTTTCTTCATTCGGCTTTGGTACAGACGACCAAACGCAATCGATGCTAACCTCTTCTCGTCCATCAGGCTGAGTTGGTTCAGACGATTCGTAATCCATTCTGCCTCGTCGAGTTTCACATCAACCAAAACTCGCAAAGAAGGGATCTCCACTTCTAACGGTAGGACAGATTCCATACCGTACACCAAGGAGAAAGGAGTTGCCCCGGTTGAAGTACGTACCGTCGTACGATAACCGTGCAATGCAAATGGCAGCATCTCGTGCCAGTCTTTGTAGGTCACAACCATCTTCTGAACAATCTTCTTTATGTTCTTGTTGGCCGCTTCAACGACGCCATTCATCTTTGGCCGGTAAGGAGATGAGTTATGGTGTTCAATCTTGAAACTCTGGCACAGGTCCTTCATCATCTTGTTATTCAGATTCGAACCATTGTCAGTAATGATCCGCTCGGGAATTCCGTAACCACAGATGATGTCCCTCTTTATGAACTTAGCCACCACCTGCTTGGTCACGTTAGCATACGAGGCTGCCTCCACCCACTTGGTGAAGTAGTCGATAGCTACTAGAATGAAGCGATGACCGTTAGATGCAGTGGGCTCGATCTTGCCTATCATGTCGATGCCCCACATGGAGAACGGCCACGGGGAGGACATGACATTCAACGGGCACGGCGGCACATGAACTTTATCAGCATAAATCTGGCATGTATGACATCTTTTCGCGAATCTGAAGCAATCCGACTCCATCGTCAGCCAGTAGTATCCTACTCTCAGGATCTTTCTCGTCATAGCATGCCCGCCGGCGTGCGTACCAAATGTGCCTTCATGGACTTCTTCCATGAGCATACTCACCTCTTTCTCATCTACACATCTGAGTAGCACGAGATCGTGGTTTCTCTTATACAACACTCCATCAGGATTGAGATAAAAGTTTCCAGACAGCCTCCTCAGAGTCTTCTAATCCTGGGTTGACGCACCCGCAGGATATTCCTTAGTCATAAGGAAAGTCTGGATGTCATGGAACCATGGCTTGCCGTCGGCGGCTTCCTCGATTGCAAAGACAAATGCCGGTCTATCAAGACGCGAAAGGACAATTCTTGGAGCCTCATTCCAAAAATTGACTTTATACATTGAAGCCAACGTGGCTAAGGCATCGGCCATCTGATTTTCAGCCCTGGGCACATGATGGAGTTCCACTCGATCAAAGAACGGAAGTAGCCTTCTGGCATAGTTCATGTACGGCACCAAATTCGATTGACGGGTCTCCCACTCCCCTTTAATTTGGTTGATCACAAGCGCTGAGTCACCATATACGTCTAGATTCTTGATTCTCAAATCAATTGCCTCTTATAGACCCATGATGCATGCTTCGTACTCCGCCTCATTATTGGTGACTGGAAACGTCAGTCTCGCAGTGAATGGGATATGGGATCCGTGGGGAGTCGTGATGATAGCCCCGATGCCACTTCCATAGGAATTAACCGCCCCATCGAATATCAATTTCCACTGGGATTTCCTATCTGGCCCCTCGTCGGGCAACGGCTCATCGCAATCCTTCGCTTTGAGAAACATGATATCCTCATCAGGGAATTAAAACTTCATCGGCTGGTAGTCCTCGATCGGCTGTTCGGCAAGGTAATCAGACAATACGCTTCCCTTGATGGCCTTCTGGGACACGTACTGAATATCATATTCCGTTAACACCATTTTCCATCTGGCAATCCTGCCCGAAAGAGCCTGCTTCTCGAAGACGTACTTGATCGGATCCATCTTCGAAATTAGCATGGTGGTGTGATTGAGCATGTACTGTCGTAAACGTTTGGCAGCCCAGGCTAGTGCACAACACGTCTTCTCCAGCATCGAGTATCGAGATTCACAGTCGGTGAACTTTTTACTCAAGTAGTAAATGGCATGCTCCTTTCTGCCCGTCTCGTCGTGCTGACCGAGAACACACCCCATACTATTCTCAAGAAATGTCAAGTACATGATTAATGGCCGTCCAGCCACTGGGGGTATCAAGATTGGAGGTTCTTGAAGATACTTCTTTATCTTGTCGAATGCCTTCTGGCAATCCTCATTCCAAGTAATCGCCTGATCTTTCTTTAAAAGCTTGAACATCGGTTCACAAGTGGCCGTGAGCTGAGAGATAAACCTTGCAATGTAGTTTATTCTGCCCAAGAAACCACGAACTTCTTTTTCTGTTTTCGGCGCTGGCATTTCTTGAATGGCTTTTATTTTCGCAGGATCAACCTCGATGCCTCGTTCACTCACGATAAACCCCAGTAACTTTCCAGACCGCACCCCGAAAGTGCATTTGTTAGGATTCAGCCTCAACCTGAACTTCCTAAGCCTCTCAAAAAGCTTCAATAAGTTGACCAGATGCTCTTCCTCCGTTTGGGACTTCGCAATGATGTCATCAACATAGACCTTGATCTCATGATGAATCATATCATGAAACAAAGTTACCATTGCTCGTTGGTAAGTGGCTCCTGCGTTCTTCAGACTGAAGGGCATTACCTTATAGCAAAATGTTCCCTAGGGGGTGATAAACGTCGTTTTCTCTATGTCCTCCGGCGCCATCTTAATCTGATTGTAACTGGAGAAGCCATCCATGAACGAAAACACGGAGAACTGGGCTGTGTTGTCGACCAACACATCGATATGAGGCAACGGGAAATCATCTTTAGGGCTCACCCTAATCAAATCCCGATAATCGACGCACATGCGTACCTTACCGTCCTTCTTCGGTACAGGCACTATGTTGGCGACCCACGGAGGGTAAGTGGTGACCGCTAAGAAGCCAACATCAAGCTGTTTCTGCACTTCTTCTTTGATCTTAACGGCCATATCTGGTCTCGTCCTCCCAAGCTTCTGCTTAACGGGAGGGCAATCTTCTCGCAGCGGCAAGTGGTGGACCACGATGTCCGTGTCAAGTCCGGGCATGTCTTCGTATGACCAAGCAAAGACGTCACTATACTCTCGAAGCATCTCGACCAATCTCTGCTTGACATCATTCTGCAATGCAGCCCCTATCCTGACGTTTCTGACGAGCTCTTCAGAACCCAAATTCACGATCTCAATCTCCTCTTCATGAGGCAGAATAACCTTTTCCTCTTGTTTCAACAAGCGGGCCAACTCTTCAGGAAGGTCTTCGTCTTCATCAATCTCTTCTTCGGCTTGATAGATCAGGCAATCGAAGTCGAAGTGAGCCGTAGAAGGTCCAGAGTCGATGTCATCTGTTATGTGGATCCTACAATAACAAGGGTTAAGTTTAAAACAAGAATATGCAGGTTAGCACAAACCTCATTGCCATTTTGCTGTTTTTCAAAACAAATATAAAACAGGAATAACAGAGATCACAATATTTGAACACGTAGAAAACGCCTTTGATTTATTAACAAAATACATGTACATAATCCAACAAGGCCCTGACAATAAAACCGCTATGCCCCGGGTAGGACATAGGGTTGTACAATGATTGGAAAAAAGTAAATCATTACTCTTCACTTGTCATCGGGATGATATCCTTGATGTTCCAATTGTTGAGTCTCTCGCCCGACTTGCTTGGCTGAATCCAAGAGTCGAGATCACAATCGCTATCCCCGCTGTCTTCAGATGCCGCGTTGATGCTTTCGAAGATCACTCCGCCACTGGTAAATAGGATCGGCCCCTTACCCCATGACGTGTTGCTAGACGAAGAAGAAGAAGCTTCAGCTCCAGGAGAATACCCCAACCCAAACTTATCCTGCTTGTTCGGTATCTCCAAAATATGCCCCCAGCCTGGGGTAGATCCAGCTTGGACGACGGCCCGAGCTTCTTTGAATGAGGAGAGATACATCTCTAGCTTTTCTGTGACTACAGGAGCTACCTCTTTCACTTTGACAGCCTCGAACTCTTGGCAAAGAGTCTCATGGATTTCGCCATCCATTTCAACGTACTTAAAGGATGACAAATGGCTCACCATTATGTCCTCCTCGCCACACACGGTTATTATGCTTCCTCCGACAGCATACTTGAGCTTTTGGTGCAACGTGGAGGTCACGGCACCAGCAGCATGGATCCATGGCCGGCCCAAGAGGCAACTGTAGGCAGGCATGATGTCCATGATATAAAAGACCGCGTCGAACGTTTCCGGACCGACTTGGATCGGCAGGGTCACCTCCACGAAAACGTGGCGCTTAGTTCCGTCGAACGCTTTCACAACCAGATCACTGGGTGTGCAAAGCAATCTGCGAGTGTCCAACTTCATTAATGCCTTCTTCGGAAGAACATTAAGCGACGAATCCGTGTCCACCAGGACGTGCGACGTGATCATGCCCCTACACTCTATCGAGATGTGCAGGGCGCTATTGTGATTTCTCCCTTTTGGCGTCAGCTCTAAATCTGTGAAACCTAGCCCATTGCCAGCATTAACTTGGGCTACCACCTCTTCTAGCTGATTCACGGATATCTCTTGCGGTACGTAGGCAGCGTTCAATACCTTCAGTAGCGCGTTGCGGTGCGCTTCAGAACACAGCAACAAGTTGAGAATAGAAATCTTCGAGGGCGTCTGATGGAGATGGTCTACAATCTTGTAGTCGCTCTTTTTGATCAACCGCACAAACTCCTCGGTATATTTAACAAGCAAATCTTTCTCTACCCCACACGAGACCTCTTCGACGACTTTGCCTTTACCCTTATCGGCCGCATCAGCTCTGACCGCTTTCTCTGCCATGACCTCTGTCGGTGCAAACACTCTTCTGCTACGGGTAATACCACTGATTCCTGCAAGATTCTCCACAGTCGACCCATACGGTTCCAGCTCCAACTTTTGTCCGTTGCAATAGACTTCAGCCTCATAATGCCACGGAACGGCGTTAGTGCTCTCGAATGGTATTGGCCCAGCTTTGGTAATAGTGATGGTAGGCGGTCTAGGCGCAGAAATGGTTATTGGCCGGCGAGGGATGGTGATGGTGGCGACTTCATCGGCCTGCTTCAACACTACCTCTCCTGATACGCTTTCAGCCCTCCGGCTAAACTGCAGAATTCCCTCAGCCATCAGACTTTGAATTCCTTCTACCAACTGCTCACATCCATCAGAATGTGTAGCACAGTCCATGCATAGTTCTCCGCATCCTGGAAAGAACCCTCTTTTCAACAACTTAGCTTTGACGAAGCTAAGCGGCGTCTTTAGGACTCTGACATCAGTCAACAGATCTGCACTCTCTTCTTCGATAATGGCGTTCACTCTGCCTCCCCTATGATTTGGCATAGGATTCTTCGTGACATTGGGTACATTATCGGAGAAGTTGATAATCTTGGCGTCTACCAGGTCCTGCACCTTGTGCTTAAAGGCTTTGCAGTTCTCGATTGTGTAGCCAGGTGCCCCTGAGTGGAAATCGCAAGTGGCATTTGCGTCGTACCCTGGTGGAGGTGCCCCTGTCAAGGGAGCCATTGTCCTCTTCTGGACCAACTGAAGCTGAAGCAAGGTCTGCAAGAGTTGCGCGTACGACATGGGCGGCGCTTCGAAGTGACGGTTTGCCAAAGATGCCTGATTCTGGTACTTTCTATATCCCTGTTGATTCGGTTGCGGCTGCTGCTGCTGTGGAGCTGCTGAGATATTTATACTGGCTATCTGCTGCTGAGGGCCTTTGCCCTTCCTTCGAGAGTTGGTCACAGCGCTCGTCTCTCCTTCTCGTTGTTTGCCAGCATAAGGTTTCTTTCCACCTCCTCCGGCTGAGGATGACTCACCTTGAATTTTCCCGATCTTGATTCCATTCTCGACGTGCTCGCCCATGATAATGAGAGCTGAGAACGTCCCAGAAATACCGCTGACTAACTTTTCATAGTAAACCCCTGGGAGGGTAGCTACAAACATCTGCACGAGCTCGCGTTCAACCATCGGCGGCTGAACCCGAGCTGCCAACTCACGCCACCGCTGGGCATACTCCTTAAATCCTTCATTATTCCTCTGCGATAGGTTCTGGAGCTGGACTCGGTTTGGGGCCAAATCGCTGTTGTACTGGTAATGATGGACAAACGCTTCAGCGAGGTCTTTCCATGTGCGCACGCTAGTGGGCTCCAGACCCATGTACCACTCGAGGGATGGCCCGGAGAGACTGTCTTGAAAGAAGTGCATCAACAACTTCTCGTCTTCGGAATAGGCAGGCATCTTCCTGTAGTACGATCTCAGGTGGACATGAGGGCAAGTGGTGCCCTTATATTTCTCAAAGTCAGGCACCCTGAACTTAGGAGGTACCTTGAAATCAGCAATTAACCCCAGCTTGGACATATCAACGCCCAAAGTATTCTGATTCTCAATATCTCTCATTTTATCCTCAAGTGCTTTGAACCTGAGCCGCGCTTCAGCATTCATCTCCCCCTCAGCACCTCTTTGAGAGAACACGTCATCCTAATGATCCTCAAGCCATGGTTGAGGCACCAACAGATTCCTGACGCCTGCATTGCCGTTGCCCAACCCGATATTGACATTAGCTCCCAGACTCCCATTACCGACGCCCGTCGTATTGAGTCTGATATTGGCCATCACATTGCCATTAGCACTGCCATTGCCCCCAGCCATGGGGACACCATTCTGTGGAGTATCAACTGGTGGAGGAGTAGGCACAGCCCCGCCATGGAGTATGCCGTTGCTATCAACCCTGGAGATCAAAGGCTGAACCAAAGTCCTGAGCTGGTCCTGACCATTAGCGACCACTTGCATGAGTTCCATAAAGCGATCCATCCTCTCGCGGAGCTCCTGAACGTCTGTTTGCACTTGATCCATGATCCTGGTCTGATTAGCTCTAGTCGGATAACGGTGAATTAGTCTCTGATCAATCCTGGAACCACCGGAAACAGCCTGGGACCTGTAAACCTGAAAAACCTGTAAACACTAAAGGTTAGGAAAAACAACAACATGCTCGCCATGCAAATGCATGCGTGTGTCTGTGTGTTTGGGAGATTTCCCCCGATCCTAGTGCCTGAGTGCCAGTGCTGATAATAATAAGAAGAAGAAGTCTGAGTCCAATCATGGAAACATCAATCTCATATATAAAGAAAGCCTATCAAGGCAGTACATAACATCAGCGAGTACAAGATGAATCAACAGCGTGGCCTCAGCCAACAAGCCTGGTGATGGTCAGCATACAACAATGATCAAAACAAAAGGAATACAACTAGTCAAGTACGGCCACGAGCGCGATACTCTTCCAACAACTCCTTCGTCTCTGGATGATTTGGCAGAGTGAGCAACCCCTCGATGAGTAATTCTCTCTGCACAATGGTATACTAAAGTCCTTCGATCGAACCTTCCCATGCTCCTTCGCCGAAGCAATCTTCTAACTTCCGCTTTTTAGACTCAAACGTCAGCTTGCGCTCCTTCAGGTTAGCGAGAGCTTTGTTGAGCTGGCCTTCAGCGGCGTATCTGCGGGCGGTTTCTTCATCAAACCTCTTTTCACTGTCCTTCACCTGGGCTTCCAGCTTGGAGATCTGTAGCATCAGCTTATCCTCTCGCTCTTTCCTGGTGGCCAGAGAAGCCTTCCGGTGCTGGTTGAACTTGGATATCCTTCGATATGCCTCGTCCAAGTGCTGCTTCTTCGTAGCCAGTACGTCGTTGACAACCTTGAAGTCTCGACCCATGCATTCACGCTCGGTTATCTGCTTAGTCAGGTCTGTACCCAGCTGGTTCACCAACTTTGTCTGCCTTTTGAAAGAATGAACGGCTTCGTTCCTCTCGCTTCGGAGCTGAGCTAATTCCTTCTCCAATTCTTCGTTCGCCCGCTTCAATTCATCCCGCTCAGCTAATACCTGATTATGCTGCTGAATGGGCACAGTAGTAGGCTCTTCGATCATTGGAGGGCTTTCTGGCTTGGCATGAGGAAACGGCATCCCTATAGCATTGGCCCTGGCTCTGATCCAAGTCGAATACGGAGGGTAGGCTTGACTGTTGCTTTTTCCCAGCAATGGCTTTCCTCGCTTACTGATACCATTCCAGGCACGCTGAAGTTTGGACAACAGATCCCCCTTTAGAGTACCCGTGAGGTACAGAGATTCCTGTACCTCCTCATCCTTCGGCGGAGTTCTTAAAGCATACGCGAACTGTCGAACCAGCAACGACGGGTTGTAGTTTATACAGCCCTTCCTACCTATCAGAGGCACATTAGGAAACCCGCTGCAACTGAAGATCACCTCAGTACCCAACCTATCTCTGTCGAACCAGTCAATATCCTCTGCAGATAAACTCATCATACGCTCAGGCCACTCAGCGGTGGCTGCAGACAAGACAAAAGGACCCCTCTTGGGCAGATGGCTATCAAGCCACTTGTACAGCAAGGGTACGCAGCATGAGACATTCTTTCCCCTCCTGTTCTCGTTTTTGTAGTGGACTGAGTGATAGACATCTCCTATCAAGGTAGGGACTGAATTCCCTGAAGCAAAGATGTGAAACGCATCAAAGTCTACAAAATCGGGCATGTTAGGGAACAGGATAATGCCATATATGCATAGAGCGAGGATGGCATTGAACGCGTCCCAACACCCGTCCTTGGCACACTGCTGAGCTTTACCCACTAGAAACTGCAAGGAGAACCCAGGAACCTTGTTCCAACTAGTCAATACTAACTCGGAGGCGTCCAAATGAAGTGAAGGAGCTAAACCAGCCAGATCAGGCTCAGCATCCATGTGAACAAAAGGCACCTGCCTCTTGATAGGCAAACCTAGCAAATCAGCATACTCTTCCAGCGTAGGTGCGAGAACAAAGTCCTGAAAAGTAAAACATCTCAGCGGAGGGTCGTAGAACTGCAGCAGAGCGTGCAACCCATTCAATTCGAACACAGAAGGTTTACAAACCAAACTGAGCAACCTGCCATAAGATTTTCTGAACTCATCCTTCACAGAATCATCTGCTAGAGCTATCAAACCAGTCAGTTTAACCACGTTAGGGGTAGGGAACTTGTAAGCCACGATCTTCCTCAGAGAGCCTATAACAATACAATAGGAGGCAAGAAATCCTGGATCGGGGAAAACGGTACCTGCAACACAGACACACGTTAATGAAATGCAAATGAACATGCAAACTAATGCAAAATGCAATCATGCAATAAGAGGCCAAGGTAACTGGTGCTGTGGAGATTCTGTATCAACAAAACCATAATCTTGCTCTATCAAGAACAACCACTGCATCTGATAATAAGAGAACCCCGGTGTAGGACCACAAATCTGATCTGTCAAGACCAACCATCTGATAGGACCATATACATAGGATCGTAATTCTGCTCTGTCAAGAACAAATGTATGATAATAAGGACTTCTGATGTATGATCAAGAAATATCTGCTGATGAGGTCTTCAGGCCCCAATCAAAAATCTGCTCTATCAAGAACAAACATACGACTACTGATGAGATCTTCAGACCCCAAAAATCTGCTCTATCAAGAATAAACAACATCTGCCGATGAGATCTTCAGACCCCAAAAATCTGCTCTATCAAGAACAAACAACATCTGCTGATGAGATCTTCAGACCCCAAAAATCTGCTCTATCAAGAACAGACAGACACCTGATGATAAGATCCCCTGATCAAAACCTGCTCTATCAAGAACAGACATACACCTGATGATAAGATCCTCTGATCAAAACCTGCTCTATCAAGAACAGACAAATCTGCAACTGAGAAACCCTGGTACCAACAAAACTGATTCACTGTCAAGAAAACCAGGTAGTCTGAAGGTCAAAGTTTCCTGCAATGAACCCAACCCCACTCACAGGTATGGACCTAAACTGACTCAAGGTACGGCATCCTATGCATTCATCAGCGTCACAGACTTTCAAGAGGGGTGATACGATACCCAGAAGGTGTGGCATCACCAGCTCATGAAGCGACCTCACTTAGCTGAATCACAAATGATCGGTCCCCAGAGTCGACAATCCACCAAACCAGCAACCGTCTCAACCCAAAGGGTTGAAAGAGAAGCCAACCGGATGAACCTCGTCTGAGCGTGGATTTCATGAGACACTAGTGCCTGCAAAGCAAGCACACGCCCACTAATTTCCACTCTAAGTCTATAGTGCACTCAAGCTTGGGTCTGGCTTCTCACTCATCAGAACTCCCATCCCGCAACAACACAGATAATCATATTATACTGAATATAAAATGCGGGAAATAAAGTGCAAGAAGTAAAATGCGATAAATAAACTCAACCCAACAAGTAAACATACAAGCGTTAGGATTGACTCTCACAGGGAACCGTTGGAGTCCCCAGCAGAGTCGCCAGCTGTCGCTTGCGCGAAAATAAGGTGCCGGCACAACAGAAGAGTCGCCACCTTTCGTTATTTATCCCTCGGAGCGGGAAAGGAAACGATCGGAAAAACCTAACGAAAAAGGGCAAGACAAGGTCATCGCAACCGTTGTCTGGATTCGGGAGTCGGTTACGCAAGGGGAAGGTATTAGCACCCCTCACGTCCATCGTACTCGACGGGATCCTCGCTTGTTGTGTTTACTTGGACGGGTTGGTTTTATTCTATCTACCTATCAAGGCTGGCTTACACAGAAAAGAAAAATGACTCGGCAAAGCATCGCGCTTTATGCCTACGTATTCTCATCAGAGAACGAGAAATCAGAGTCAACGTAGTTCGGCCTACGACGGGTTATGGGGGAAGGTAGCTCGCCAAGACATCGCCATCTTGTACCTACGTACTCTCAACAGGTATGAGAGATCAGAGCTCACGTAGTTCGGGAAACTACGGTTTATTTCCTGTCTTTTATGAAAGAAGTGTTTTTTTATTGTATTTGCAATTTCAATCGCACTAGAGACTATGACCTGAGAGTGAATGCGTCGCATGTCACCCAAAGGGTACCATACTAAACCTCCAGACTGTGGAAAATAAACTCTCCCACAATCCTTTCTCATATAGCTTAAGGCTCGTAACGTATGAAAGAAACCATTCATGATTACTGTATCTTAAACTGTTTTGAGATGAGAAGAGAACAGGCCCAACTAGGAGGGAGACTATCAAGTCCTACTGTTGTCATGCCAAGGATTCATCCTATGGTTGAGGTTTGAACAGGGAACTCCTAGAAGTTGTCATGCATAGGTTTCAACCTAAAATCCTATCATCAATTCCTTATCAAAGGAAATGAGAGTCCTAAGGGATCATGTCAATGATACACCAAAACAGACAAAGCATCAGCTTAATAGTAAAATGCATGCAATGCAAGTGAGGGAGGAAATGTGTGTGGGGCTTCAGCTTCCACAAGCTCATCTCAACCTCAAGCCAGAATGGATAACAGTAATCATACTGAAATATAAAACAACATGCTATCAAGCAATATACAGTAAACTGCAATCATACAGATGAAAAAGAAAATGAAATGCCATCAGACAAACAAACCACATGGGCAAGGGAGCTGGGCTCTACCGAATACCCGCAAGCAAAGCCACACAGTAACAATACAAGCAGAGGGAGCAACTCAACCTCTAGTGCAATCATGCTCCTAGATTCTACCTATTCTAGATATGAACTTATTCTAATGCATCAAGCAAGTCAAAAAAAACACATCAATACAGAAAAGAAAACATAAGAAAGCTTCAGCTCTTCCAACAGCAACTCAGTCTTCAGACTTTCATCACTCTTGACAAATATCAATTTGCTTTTCCAGGTTTCAACCCTTCAACATAAGTTTCAACTTATCTTCTCCTTTAAGCTTCAGCTTCTTGATCAGCTCCACCTTCAGGCTTCACTATTAATCAGGAGTATCAACTTGGCTCCTTCAGGATCTCCAGGTATCAAAGTAAGTATCAACTTCCTTTGTTCTTCAAGCTTCAGCTCTTCAGAATCAATCTCAATCACTTAGAAGTGTCAACTTCATCCTTCAGTCTTTACTTCATCTTCAGGGGTCTTCAAGTGTCAACTTTCTCTTGTTGCTCTTCAAGCTTCAGCTGGAATGGCAATGCTCAAGGATTCATCCTCTTCTACACTCTTCATTGAAGTCTTCATCTTCACACCCAAGCTCAACATCTCTCAAGATAACCAAACCAGAGAAAATCACTTACTGGATAAGCTGGGGATATTGAACTGCTTATTGACCACCAAAGGTGACCTATAAGGGTTCAACATCCAAGGAATGGTTCCCTCAAAAGTTCTACTTCCTAGGTACATCACTTATCCCTCCAAATGAGAGAGGTGTATACCATGTAAGGACTTTGAATCATAGGGAGGAATGGAGGTGACAGATACCATCCATGTTTAAGAAAGAAGTTATCTAAGTCTAAACTCTTCCTAATCCCTAACCCTAAAACAAAAACAAAACAAAAAGGATCAAGCTCTCAAGCTCCTCAATCAATCTTCAAGTCTTCTACTATGCTCCTCAATGCTCCTTAGAACAATACCAAGCTCTCCAAGCCCACAAAGCAAAGCAAACAACAATACAAGCCCACAAGGGCAACACAAACAATCATCAACTACTAAAATCATCCAAAAATAGTATACCACTATATTAAATCCTAATATAATTTCTAAGGGATCCTACATACCTACTATTAATGCCCTATATGTCCCATCGTCTAATTTGTCCTAAAAACCCAAAATTCTAGTGTTATTGTGGACCTATGTTGAAGTTTAACCTAATTCTACACAACCTAATGTCATCTAATCAAAACTATCCTAAAATTCATCACAAAATTATGGAATAAATCCAGGGGGAAGCTAAAGCTTATATCTAACTATCCTAAAAAGAATGACCTAAAAATACTAAGGGAACTACCTAAACTAAATTCTACAAATTCATGGATCAACATAAAAGAAATAAAATGCAATAAAAGTAGAAAATATACAAAAAATACTAAAATGCATGAAAGGAAAATATTTTTATTTTATAATTTTCTTGACAAAAATATGAAGTAGTAGAAAAAATTCCCATTAAAAAATCATTTTTGTCCATTTATTATGAATTTTCAAAGTTTGAAATAAAATGGAGAAAGATAAAATCAAAATATGAAGGGGTGGGTGCAGCTAGCAAGGCAATGCAGTTCAATTCACATATGGGCCCAGACTGGGGGATTCAGAAAGCATAAGCGCTGGGCCCATTTATTAATCAGAAATCAATTAAAAAAAATAAAGAAAATGAAAAAGATTAGGTGCGAAAAGTAACAAAATATAGTGTAAATCATTCATGGGCCAGGATTGGGGGTGGGATTAGCAAGCTTCACTTAAGCCCAACAAACCACCGTTTAATGAAACGGTGCGTTTCACACTTCTGGCTTCCCTCCCAAAATGAAATTGAACATGGGCCGTTGGATCACGCGGGGGTCAACTGGTCAAGCTAACATCTGATGGCTGGGAGGTTATCTTCAACCTCCAACCTAGGGTTTGCCATGAAAGCTCCAAGAACAGAATTCAAACAATAAGCTTCCACCAACTCGTGCTACCTCAAATCATCATCAAAATTCAAAATGTAAAACCCTAAATTTCTCAATTTTCCACACTGATCATGCTTATGGTATTAGAATGTATTGAAATGGTCTCCATCACAAAACCCGATAGTGAATCCAATATGAGCTCAAACCTCAACTCCCACAAACCTTAGATTTTCTTGCATCAAAATGATCACCACATTGCCCTAATCAAAACCAGCTATCAAACTTGTATTATCACTCACTATGCTTCGAGTTCTTGCTCATCAAAGAAATGTTGTCACACTCTCAAACTCCACCAAATGATCCTAAACTCTTCAGAATTCATCACCTAGGTGTCTCTAGCCATTCTACACTAATAAATTAACCTAATAATGCCTAAATAATGGTGTAGTGTGTAATTTGCAAACCTGGTAATCTTGGATTGACAGAGGTAGTAGATCTTCAATTCACCACTTGAAACTCTTCAGAAGTGATCCTTGGATGATGATACTTCTTCTGTTTGCAAAAAATCTGAGGGAGAAAGCTTGCACTTCAAGATTCGAATATGAGTGGCTTCTTGCAAATCCAATGGCCAAACCTTCAATCTTCCATCAATGGAACTTCAATTCAGTATGCACACACTCAGAGGGATCTATGGAATGTGTTTGTGAAGAAAAAATGGATGGAAATGAAGAATTATGCAGAATTGGAACTTGACTTGCAATGGAAGATTCTTGATTTCACTCTCTCTTCTCTGCACCAATTCTCACCAACCTTGCATCTGAGCAAGTCACATATGTTATATAGAGTGGTTTAGAATCATCTAGAACCATCTAGGATCATCCAATGAGAAATTGAACTTTTCATGTCATGACATTTTGATTTCAATTCTCCTTACATGCTATCTGATGCCAAGCTCCTTGTGATAACCAATTCTGACTTGAAATTCTCCCCATACGAGATTTAGGATGAGTTACAATGCATAACCAACTTGTACATTGACTTCTTTTGAGTTTTGCTTTGGTGCCTTAATATGCAAGTAAGCCCTTTTCAAAGCAGACCTATGATCCAAGCCTCAAATAAAAATTGTGGTTGAACCATTGTTCTTAGAATGTCATTTGGAGTCAAAATAACCTATTACATGACATGGTTTGGATTTATAGCTTGTGATTTCCAATTTTCAATTTCACCTTATTTAACTTATGCCTCCATTTTAGGCCATTTTAATCACTTTTTGATACAAGCCCTTTCAACATCTAATGACCTCCCTACTAGACTTAAAACATCATTATAAGCAAGTTTGATATTGAAGATTTTTCCATTTGAAGCTTGGAAATAGGAGATATGGCCTTATGCTTGAAATGACCTATAACCTCCAAATGACCAAAATGCCCTTGACTTGTCAAAGCCATAAGTTGAGTTCTATAAATCCTATCAAGGACTTCTAGTACTCTCTAGAAAGATAAGAAGATTATCTATAACATTCATGTTGACCAAGAGTTCATAGGAATCATCCTACTAGGGTAAAAGTTGGATGCAAGTTGGGTGACTTTCAAGGACCCAGATTCACATACCTCAGATGACCTGTAATTTGTCAAAGCCATAACTTGAGCTCTACAAATCCTACCAAGGACTTCTAGTACTCAAATTACAGATAAGAGCAAGCTCTACAACATTCATGTTGTGGGGAAGATGAGATGACAATCACATCTTGAGCTAAATTGCCTTGAAGTTAGGGATCAAACTAGGGGATTTTACACTGTCAATCCTTAGAAACCCTAGCTTGAAACTTCTCAAACTCCTCAATCATGATGAGTTGGTCTAGGAATCATCCTTATAGCATCTCAATGCATCATTCCATGATCACATGGCTCTTGGATTAGGTCTCAACCCTCTCCAAATCATCAGTTGACCTAGGGTTGACCCAGTCAAACCCTAATTCCACCACTCATGGCTGAATCTTCTGAATTCTTGTACAATGACCTCTCTAGGCTTCATGATGGCTTGCAAGACATCTCATAAGTTTTCTCAAAGCATCAAGTTCATCCTCATAGTCTCAGAATCATCTGAGGAGCTCCCACAACTCTCAAGTTATGAGACACACAACCTTGGTTTCAACCAATCTCTCTGAGGATCTCTTGAGTTCTCTGACAAGGATATCAATCTTTGAACATTTGAATAACTCTCTTGGCTAGCTTCAAAGCCTCATATAACTCTTGCTAGGTAATCATACCTCTTGATCTACTGCCCACATATCAATGAGATGTAGATGATGAATGGGATGAACCACAAACTTGGTAAATAAATGTTGGTCAAATTTTGGGGTGCAACAACATACACGCGTGTGCACACACTCTCTCTCTCTCACACGCACGCGCACACACACACACACACACACACACACACACACACATGCATGTGCATACACACACACGCGCGCTCGTATGCGCTCACACACATGCGTGCACACACACACACGCACACAAACAAGGACGTACACACACACACACCTGTGGGCATGCGCGCGTACACACACACACACGCATGTGCACACCCATATACACACGTGCATACACACACATACAAATACACACGCATGCGTGCACCCACACACGCATGTGCGTGCCCACACACACACGCGTTCACACACACACACACACACGCGCGCGCTTGCGCATACACACACACATAAACAAACACGTGCGCAGACAGACACATACACACAGACGCGTGCGCGCACACACACACACGTGCATGCACCCACACAAACACACAGACGTGCGCGCATGCGCACATACGCACACATACGCGTGGGCATACACACACAAACACACAGACACACGCTCACACACACACGCACACACACGCATATGCACACACCCACGCACGTGGACACACACACATACACACGCACGCACATACAAAAACACACGCGTGCGCACACACTCTCTCTCTCACAAACACACACGTGCGCACACACACACACACAGACGAAAACACGCGCACGCGTGCGCGCTCACGCACGCACACACACATGCACCCGCACACCCACACACACATACGCATACACACGCGCACACACACACGTGCGGGTGCACCCTCACCCGCGCGTGCACAGGCACACACACACACAAGCATGCACGCACGTACGCACACACATACACACGCAGGCACGCACATATGTGTGTATACCCTCTTACACACATACACACAAACACATACACAAACATGTGCATGCACACAAACACACAAACACACACACGTGCTCACAGACATAGACACACACACACACACACACGCACGCAAAGTATTTTATGGCATTGTCACAACTCGCCTTATGGCGGACATTTCAATGGGGCAAGAACGGCAAATAAAGTCCTTCAATCAGGATTTTATTGGCCTTCTATTTTTAAAGACGCAAATGTCATGCGCAAAGTTGTGACAGTTGCCAATGGAGTGGTGGGATAGGTAAGAGACGAGATGCCTCTCCAAAATATCCAAGAGGTTAAATTATTTGATTGTTGGGGTATCGATTTTGTCGAATCATTCCCATCCTCTTTTGGAAATGAATACTTGTTGGTTGCAGTTGACTACATGTCAAAGTGGGTTGAGGCAATTGCCTCACCTCGGGAGGATTCTAAAATGGTCATAAATTTTTTAAAGAAAAACATCTTTTCTCGTTTTGGAACCCCCCGTGTGTTGATCAGTGACGGAGGGTCACACTTTTGTAATGCACCGTTGGAAAAATTTTTGCAACATTATGGTGTAACATATAGAGTGGCAACTCCGTACCACCCACAGGCCAATGGTCAAGCTGAGGTCTCTAATCGGGAGATTAAGAGAATACTTAAAAAAACCGTGTCTAACTCGAGAAAGGATTGGTCGCAAAAATTGGATGAAGCTTTATGGGATACCTCACTGCTTATAAAGTTCCAATTGGGCTAACTCCGTTTCAACTGCTTTTTGGTAAAACTTGTCATTTGCCGGTCGAAATGGAGCACAAAGCCTTATGAGCTTTAAAATTTTTGAACTTTGATAATGAGTTGGCCGGTAAAAAAAGAAAGGTGCAACTGCTTGAGTTGGAAGAGATGCGCAATGCCGCATATCACTCAAGTTGGTTGTACAAAAAAAAATAAAGGAATATCATGACAAAAAGCTCTGAAAAAAAGAATTTGTGCCCGGGCAGTTGGTATTGTTGTTTAATTCCAGGTTGAGACTTTTTCCCGGAAAATTGAAGTCAAATGGTCCGGGCCATTTCGTGTAAAAGAGGTGAAAATTTTTGGGGCTGTTGTGATTGAAGACTTGGAAAAGAAGGACAATTGGACAGTAAATGGCCAACGTTTAAAGTTGTATCTTTGCGGACTAATTGATCGAGACAGTTGTGCCTTTCTTCTGGATGTTCCGGTGTGAGCATCTTGGACCGTCGAGCTTATCCAACATTAAACAAGCGCTTGTTGAGAGGCACCTCAACGTTGTAAGTATTTGTTGTTTATTGATTGTGTTTTGTGGGAGTCTACGTGAGGAAGCATGCTGAATTTGACCTTTGGCTGCTGTCCTAATTTTTTTCAAAATTCTGTCATGCTCGCTAGTACGTTCGCTAGGCGAGCATTTAGCGAGCCTTCGCTACCTGTTCTCTAGGCGAATGGGCGCGTATCTGGCACTTTTAGTTATTAGTGGGGCACTCTTGTAGGCCTAAAAATCAGTTTTTTCTTTTGAAACTTAGTCTTTCCCACTCATTCTCACTTTCACACTTCTACTGCAAAACACAAGCACCAGAACTCTCCTCTCTATTTTTCTCTTGCAAGCCCTAATTCGTGTCACAAATCTCTCTGCTGCAGTAAGGTTTGTTCAATCTCCTCTCTTTTTGTTCTTCATTGTTATTTTAGTTAAAGCATTAGGGTTTAGGTTAGATTTTGCTAGTTAGAGATTTGTGAAACTTTAGGTTTGCATGTTTACCAAGAACGATTCCATTCATGTTTAATCATGTAGTTCTTGAATCGCAGTCAACAAATTTTGGATTTTGGATGTTGGGGTCCAACACAGTGGTTGTTTTTAGCATTTTCGCAGCGCTCGCTAGCTTGTTCGCTAGGCGAGTCAATAGCGAGCATTCACTATGGACTCGCTAGGCGAGCAATCCAGCGAGCGTGATAGAAATTTGTTTTTATTTTTGATTACTGATGATCTTGTGCTGCTATTTGTTGGTGTCTTCTGTGTTTGTTTTGCAGATGGCCTTAGGTAGTCATAGTAAGAAAAGAATGGTTGACAGTACCTCCCGTACGGTCCCGATTCAATTCGATACAGAAAAGTTCATAGGGGCAAAGCAAGCGGTCCGCTTTGGGACGCTGCAGAAAAGGAAGATCCTCCCTAAGAAGAGGTTCATCATAGACCCTCAAGGCGAGTACAACACTTTTCCTGGGCTGATCAACAGTAAGCGGTGGGCCAGATTGGTTTCCCCTCTCGAAAACTACAACATAGACATGGTGCGCGAGTTCTACGCGAACGCGCTGCCAAATGATGACGAAACCTTCACATGGTCTACAAGATTGATGGGTCGTCAGGTGACCTTCGACAGAGATTCCATCAACAGAGTGCTAGGTGAATCGCTCCAGCTGGGAGCCAATGAATTGGACAGATATACCCGAGACCTGAGGTTACAAAGAGACATCGATACCAAATCCGCTGCCCTGCTGATAGAGGGGAAATCGGTTGAGCTAAACCAAGCTGGACACCCTTTGAGATATCATAGGAAGGACATGATTTCTTTAGCTCAAGTGATTTTACTTTTATTCCTAACAAACATCATGCCAAAATCCCACACATCTACCGTGTTGATCCCAGTGGCACACCTTATCCATAGCATTCTCACCAACGTCCAAATTGATGTGGCCAGGATTATTGCCAACGAGATGAAGTCCATTGTTGAGAGTGGTCTTAATTCTGGGTCGCGGGTTAACTGTCCCCTTGCTTTCCCCTGCCTCATTATGGCCTTATGCACTCAGTCACGGGTGAAGATTCCTTCCTGCAGTTTGGTGAAGATCCCGACCCCCATTGATGATAAGTATGTGGACAAGTACTGTAGGTTTAGGAACTACAGGGGTGGTGCAGCTGCTGGTGGCAGAACTACTGATGGTTTCGGTGTTTCTTCTCAAGGGTTTGACCCTTTTCAGCAAACAGTGTGCAACTATAATTAGGATTGGATGGCGGCATCGCAGCGGGCTATGATGGATATCCATGATTCTATGCAAGTCTTGCAGCTTCAGATCCGAGACCCCTCCATTGAGCGTCATATGATGACGCGTGAGCAGTTCTTGCAGCACGCGAACTGGCCTGTGGACAGGCCTGTTTTTGGAGAGGGGGCGGGTGTTGGTGGTCCTGTTGTTGATGATGAAGCTGACGATGATGATGAGACTGATGATGTTGAGGGATAGGAGGATTATGATGATGACGGTTCTGAGGAGTCTGAGTCCGAAGAGGACTTAGTTGTTTTCTTTTCAGTTTTAGTATTGTATGTTGTTTTATTTTCGGATATTTCTGTTGATTTCATTATTGTAGTTGTACTTTTGGGGTGTTCAGTCCCCCACGCACACTATTTTTAGTTTATTGGTTAATGCTTTGTTTAAATTATTGTGTTTATTTTAAATTATTCTGTTTAATGATTTTTGTGGTTGCTGGATATCAAAACCTTCTAGATTGGTTGCTCTCTGAAAGAAGTATCCAATGAAGGTGCATCCGAGCTTGGATGGCAATGATAAAAATAAACAAGCGTATACGGCTAAGATACATGGTTACCTTCGGTTAGAACTTTAGAATGCATGAAGAACTTTATTCTTGTTGTAATTGAATATTGTTCTTTTTGCAACATGATTGAATGAATGATTCACTTAGTACTTAAGACCACAAATTGTGAGGAAACCTCCATTGTTCAAATAAATGTTGGATTCTAATGAACTGTGTTGATTCGTTTTATTCATGCTTTGTCTTTTATTATTGTGAACTTGTGGAATCAATTAGAAATGATCAAGGAACTTGTTTCTTTCGAGCACAACCAGTTCCATACACAAACTACCCGTGAGCAGAGAGTATTTGTTAACCCCCTTGAGAGCTTAAACTGTTAAATCTTAGCTTGAAACAAAGCGAGATTTCAAAAATCTTTTTATTGAAAACCTGAAAAAAAATTATTATTGTTCTTTTGCCGTCAAAAGTAAAGAGCATTCACTTAAGAAGGAAGTTGAAGATAAGTTGGGGAGAATGAAATTGTAAGTTGGTAGTTTGTCACAACTCTTGAAAAACCAAGCAAGCATTGAAAAGAAATTAAAAAAAGAAAGAAGAGAAACACTTGTTTTGTAATTACGGTGTGAAGAAAATAATCAAAAGAAAAGAATGAAAATGAATGCTTGCTTGGAAGAAATTTTTTGAGTTGTGGAATAAGAGTTGTGAAGGTTTCAAATGAGAAATAAGTAAGATGAAGTTGAGATGTGTGAATAATTGTACAGTGAATGTCTCTTTTGCATCGACAACTTCGTTTTCAATGACTTTAGATATGTCCCTTGTTTGTTAACCTGACCAAGCTACAACCGAAAAAGACCTTAGTGATCTTTGTGCTTCCGCATTTTCATTTGTAATTATTAGACATTGTATGAATTGAATTGAGTTTGGCATTGTTTGTTGGAGAGTGAGATTGCACCCGCGGTTGTAAACGCGTGATCTCTTCAATCTTTATTCGAAGAAGAGTGATAGGGTGATTCATTCAGGATATCATTATTGTTGATTGATACATGTTTTGTATTGCTTTAAGATTTTAGTTTTTGTGTATTGTGTTGTTCTAACCATTGGAGACTTGTATCTAGTTGAGTTGTTTGTGTTTGAGCCATTTGATCTAATTTCGGAAAAACCTTTTTCTTTAAGCAAATCCTCTTCGAGAGGCATACTTTGCTTGAGGGCAAGCAAGATTCTAGTTGGGGAGAGTTGTTAGATGCCCAATTGGGCTTATTTGAGCTATCAATTGTGGGCATCTTTCACTCATTTTTGGTCTAATTTCGGTTCAAAACCGCCTTGCTTTTGTTGATATGCGATATGTTGTGAAATACTCTTGTGTCCTTTTAATTTGTGTGTTATTGTGCAGTATTTGAGCATGAATGAGCAAAATTTGAAGACACAAGAAAGTTGACAAAGGAATCAAGAAAGATCAAGAGCAAAAGCATGTTCGCTAGGCGAACATCTGGCAAGTGTTGCAGCGAGTTGTTCGCTAGGCGAGCATCC
>OZ012739.1:403081295-403088795 GCA_963859935.3 Lathyrus sativus | reverse complement strand
TGCGGGAGCGCACGTGCGTGAGTATGTGTGTGCGTGTGTGTGTATGTGCACGTGTGTGTGTGTGTGCTTGTGTGCGTGTACGCGCGCTAGGGCACGCTTGTGTGTTTGTGTGTGCGCAAGTGTGTATCAGTGTGTGCGCGCACGGGTGTGTGTGTGTGTGTGTATGTTCGCGCATGTGCTTGTGTGTGTGCACACACACGCGTGTGCCTGTTTGCGGATGTGTGCGCGTGCATGCGTGCATCCGTGTGTGTGCTTGCGTGTGTGTGTGTGTGAGAGAGAGAGAGACAGAGAGTGTGTGTGCACACGTGTGTGTGTGTGTGTGCTTGCGTATGTGTGTGTGTCTGTGTGTGTATGTGCACGCACGTGTGCGTGTTTGTGCATGCGTGTGTGCGTGTGCACGCGCGCGCATGTGTTTGTGTGTGTGTGAGGGAGTGAGTGTGCGCACGCGTGTGTGTGTATGTGAGTGTGAGTATGTGTGTGTGTGTGTGTGCGAGTTTGTGTATGTGTGTGTGTGTGTCTGTGTGTGTGCGTGTGTGTGTATGTGCGTGCACATGCGTGTGTGTGTGCGCGCACGCACGCGCGCATTTTCGTCTGTGTGTACGCGTAAGTGTTGAAGCGGCGTGTGTGTATGGGTGTGTGTGTATGTACGAGCAGCGTGCGATAGTGCATGTGTGCGTGCGTGCGTGCGCGTGTGGGTGTGGGTATGTATGCGCGAACGGGCACGGACGCGCCTTTGTGTGTGTGTGTGAGTGCGCGCACGCGTGTGTCTTTGTTTGTGTGTGCGCGCGTGTGTGTTTGTGTGTATGTGTCTAAGTGTGCACGCACTTGTGTGTGTGTGTGTATGTGTCTGCGCAGGTGTGTGTGTGTGTGTGTGCATGTGTGTGTGCGTGTGTGATCCTGCATTTGTGTACGTGAGCGCGCACGCGCACACGCACGCGTGTCCGTTTGTGTGTGTGAGCGTGCGTGAGAGCGTGCATGCGCGCGCGTGCGTGTGTGCGTGCGGCGTGTGTGAGTTCGTGCGTATGTGTGTTTGTGCGTCTGCCCTGGTGTGTGTGCGTGTGCGCGCGTATGTGCGCACGCGTGTGTGTGTTTGTGTGAGCGTGCACAAGAGCGTACGCATGCCGTGTGTGTGCGTGTGCATGCGCGCACGTGTGTGTGTATCACTGTGTGCGCGCGTGTGTGCGCGCGCGTGTGTGTGTGTGTCTGTTTTGCACGCACACGTGTGGGTTTGTGCGCACATGTGCTTTTGTGTCTGTTTTGTGCGCACACGTGTGTCTGTGTGTGTGAGAGTGCGTGCGTTTGTGTATGCGTATGTGCGTGTGTGTGTGTGTATGCGCAGGCGCGCATGTGTTTGTGTGTGTGTGAGAGAGAGTGCGCGTGTTTTATGTATGCGTGTGTGTATGTGTGCATGCGCGTTTGTGTATGCATGTGTGTGTGCAGGTGTGTGTGTGTGTGTATGTGCGCGCACGCAGGTGTGTTTGAGTGAGCGCACGCGCGCGCGCGTGTTCTTGGGTATGAGCGTATGTGTGCGTGCACACGTGTGTGTGTGTGTGTGTGCGTGCGCATGTTTGTGTGTGTGTTTGTGTTTGTGTGTGTGTCTATGTGTATTTGTGTGTGGTCTGTGTGAGAGAGAGAGAGAGTGCACACGCGTGTGTATGTGTGTGTGTGTGTGTGCGCGTGTGTATGTGTGTGTGTTTATGTGTGCACACGCGTGTTTGTGTGCACGTGAGTGTGTGTGTGTGTGTGTATGCATGTGGGTGTGTGCGCACGCGTGTGTGTGTGGTTGTTCGCGTCCGTGTGCTCACGCGCGTGTGTGTGTGTGTGCGTGCTTGCGTGAATGCTGGTGTGTGTGTGTGTGTGTGTGTGTGTTCGTGCATTTGTGTGCATGCGTGTGCGCGTGTGTACGTGCGTGCATGCGCGTGTGTGTGTGTTTGCGCATGCACGGGCGCGTGTTCGCGTGTGTGTGCGTATGTGTGCGCGCACGTTTGTGTGTGTGTGTGTGCGCGTGTGTGTGTTTCTATGGGTGCACACACGTGTTTGTGTGCACGCGAGTGCGTGTGTGCATGTGCGTGTGTGTGTGTGTGTCTGTGTGTGCACGCACGTAATTGTGTGCACGTGAGTGCGTGTGTACAAGTGTGTGTGTGTGTGTGTGTGTGTGTGTGCAAGTGTGGGTGTGTGTGTGTATGTGTGGGTATGCGTGTGCGTGCGTGTGGGTGTGTGTGTGTGCGTGTGTGTGTGCATGCACGTTTGTGTATGGGTGTGTGTGTGGGTGTGTGCGTGTGTATGTGTGTGTGCGCGTGTGTGTGCGTGTGTGTTTATGTGCCCGCACGCGGGTGTGTGTGCGTAAGCGCACGCGCGCGCCCGTGTTCGTATGTGTGAGCGTATGTGTGCACGCACATGTATGTGTTTGTGTGTGTGTGCGCACGTGTGTGTGTGTGTGTGTGTGTCTGTATGTGCGTGTGTTTGTGTGTGTGAGAGAGTGTGTGCGCACATGTGTGTGTGTGGGCATGTGCGTGTGTGTGTGTGTCAGTTTATGCACGCGCGTGTTTGTGTGCCCGCGAGTGTGTGTGTGTATGTGTGTGCGTGTGTGTGTGTGTATGTGTTTGCTCACGCGTGTGTGAGTGGTTGTGCACGTCTGTTTTATCACGCGCGTATGTGTGTGTGCTTGCGTCCGTGCGTGCGTGCTTGAGTGCGTGTGTGTGTGTGTCTGTACGTTTGTATGCGCGTGTATGTGCGAGCATGCGTGTGCGTGTGTTTGCGCAAGCGCGCGCATGTTCGTGTGTGGGTGCGTATGTGTGTGTGCATGTGTGTGTGCGTGTGTGTGCGTGTATGTGTGTGTGTGTGTGTCTGTGTGTGCACGCACGTGTTTGTGTGCACGCGAGTGTGTGTGTGCAAGTGTGTGTGTGCGTGTGCGTGCGTGTGGATGTGTGTGTGTACGTGTGTGCGTGTGGGTGGGTGTGTGTGTATGTGTCTGTGTGCGTGTGGGTGTTTGTGTATGTGTCTGCGCAGGTGTGTGTGTGTGTGTGTGTATGCGTGTGCCCTTGCGTGCGTGCCTGCGCGTTTGTTTGTGCGTGTGTGTGCGCACATGTGCGGGTGTGTGAGCGGGCGCACCCGCGCGCGTTTGTTTGTGTGTAAGCCTGCGTGCGTACGTGCGTGTGTTTGTGTGTGCGTGCTCCGTGTGTGAGTCTGTGCGTGTGTGTGTGTGTGTGTGCGTACATGCGCCTTGTGTGTGTGTGTGTGTGCGTGTGCGCGCGAACGTGTGTGTGTGTGTGTGTGTGTGTCTGTGTCTGTGTATGCACGTGCGTGAGTGTGTGCGCTCACGTGTTTTTGTGTGTGTGTGTGTGTGTGTGTTCACGTGTGTTTGTGTGTGTGTGTCTGTGTTGCGCGCACGCGTGTCTGTGTGGCTGCACAGGTGTGTGTGTGTGTGTGTGTGTGTGTGTGTGTGTCTGTGTGTGCGTGCGCGTGAGTTTGTGTGTGTGGGTGTGCGTGTCTGCGTGTGTGTGCGCGGGTGTGCGCGAGCACGCGCTTGCGTGGTTATTTGTGTGTGTGTGTGTGTTTGTGTGTGTATGTGTGCGTGCGTGCGTGTGTGTGTATGTGTGCGTGTGTTTGTTTGTACGCACGCGCGCGTGTGTGTGTGTGTGTTTGTATGTACGCACGTGCTTGCGTGTGTGTGTGCGTGAGTGTGCGCACGCGTGTGTATTTGTGTGTGTGTGTGTGTGTGTGTGTGTGTGTGTGTGTGCACGCGCTTGTGTGTGTGTATGTGCGTGTGTGTGTGCGCGCGCGCGTGTGTGTGTGTTTGTTTGTGCGTGTACATGCGCGCATGGTTATTTGCGTGTGTGTGTGTGTGTGTGTGTGCGTGTGTGTGCATGCGTGCGTGCGCGTGTGTGTGTGTATATGTGTGTGCGCGCACGCATGTGTTCGTTTGCACGCACGTGTGTGTGTGTGTGTGTTTATGTGTACGAACATGCTTACGTGTGTGTGTGTGTGTGTGTGAGTGTGCGCACGCGTGTGTATTTGTGTGTGTGTGTGCACGCGCTGGTGTAGGTTAATGTGCGCATGTATGCACGCATGTGTGTGTTTGTGTGTGTGTGCGCGCACGTGTATGTGTTTGTGTGTGTGTGTGTGAGAGAGAGTGTAAGCACACGCGCGTGTGTGTGTGTGTGCGTGTGTGCACGTGTGCAAACGTGTGTGTGTGAGTGTGTGTGCGCGTGTGCTCAAGTGTGTTTGTGTGTGTGTGTGTGTATGCACGCACGTGTGTATGTGTTTGCGTGCGCATGTGTGTTTGTTTGTATGTGGGTGAGCGCACGTATGTGTATGCGCGCACGCGTGTGTGTGTATGAGCACGGGCGCCGTGTGTGTGTGTATGTGTGTGCGCGCACTTGTCTGTGTGTGTGTATGTCTGTGTACACACGTGTGTGAGTGTTTACGTGCGCGTGTGTTTTTTTGTGTGTGCGCGTGTGTGTTTGTGTGTGTGTGTGACTGTGTTGTGCGCACGCGTGTGTGTGATTGTGTCTGCACAGGTGTGTGTGTGTGTGTGTGTGTGCTTCTGTGTGTGCATGTGCGTGGGTATGTTTGTGTGTGTGTGTGCGCACGCGTGTGGGTGCTCACATCCTTGCACGTTTGTGTGTGTGTGTGTGTGAGTGTGTGCACGTGTGTGTATGTGTGAGTGTGTGTGCACGCGCTTGTATGTGTGTGTGTGTGCGTGTGTGCGTGCACGTGTGTGTGTTTGCGTGCACGCACATGTGTGTGTGTTTGTGTGTGTACATGTGTGTGCACGTGAGTGTGTGTGTGTGTGCGCGCGTGTTCGCACGTGTGTGTGTGTGTGTGTGTGTGTGTGTGAGAGAGAGAGAGAGAGAGTGTGTGTGTGTGCACGCGTGTGTGTGTTTACGCGGGTGTGTTTGTCTGTGTGTGTGTGTGCACGCATACACGTGTGTGTGTGTGTGTATGTGTGTATGGGAGCGCACGTGCGTGAGTATGTGTGTGTGTGTGTGTGTGTGTGTCAGCACGTGTGCGTGTGTACGTGTGTGCGTACACGCGCACGGGCACGCTTGTACGCGCGCACGGGCGCGCTTGTGTATTTTTGTGTGCGCAAGTGTGTATGTGTGTGCGACCGCACGCGCGGGTGTATGTGTGTGTGTCCGCGCATGTGCGTGTGTGTGTGTGCACACACGCGGGTGCCTGTTTCTGGGTGTGTGCGCGTGCATGCTTGCGTCCGTGTGTGCGTCTGTGTGTGTATGTGTGTGTGAGTGTGCGGGTGTGTGTGTTTGTGTGAGCGTGTGTGTGTGTGTGTGAGGGAGAGAGAGTATGCGCCCGTGTGTGTGTGTGTGTGTGTGTGCTTGTGTGTGTGTGTGTGTGTGTGTCCGTGTGTGTATGTGCAAACACGTACATGTGTGCACGCGCGTGTGCGTGTTTGTATGTGTGTGTGTGTGAGAGAGAGAGAGAGAGAGATTGTGTGCACATGCGTGTGTGTGTGTGTATGTGCGTGTGAGTGTGAGTGTGTACGCGAGTTTGTGTATGCGTGTGTGTGTATGTGTGTCTGAGCATGTGCGTGTGTGCGTGCGTATGCGTGTGCATGTGTATCTGCGGGCACGCGCGTGCGTGTGTGTGTGTGTGCGCACGCACGGACACGTTTTCATGTGTGTGTCTGCGTCTGTGTGCGCGCGTGTGTTTGTATGTGCACGCGCGCGCGCGTGTGTGTGTATACGTGTGTGCGAGCGGCGAGCAATAGTGCATGTGTGCGTGTGCGCGTGTGTGCGCGAGCGTGTCTGTGTGTGTGTGTCAGTGTCTGTGTCTTTGTACGCACATGTGTGAGCTCACGTGTGTTTGTGTGTGTGTGCACACGTGTGTTTGTGTGTGTGTGTCTGCGTTGCGCGCACGCGTGTCTGTGTGGCTGCACTGGTGTGTGTGTGTCTGCGTGTGCGTGCGCGTGAGTTTGTGTGTGTGGGTGTGCGTGTCTGCGTGTGTGTGTGGGTGTGCACGAGCACGCGCGTGCGTGGTTATTTGTGTGTGTGTGTGTGTGTGTGCGTGCGTGCGTGTGTGTATATATGTGCGCGTGTGCGCACGCGTGTGTTTGTTTGTATGCACGCGTGTGTGTGTGTTTGTATGTACGCACGTGCTTGTGTGTGTGCGTGAGTGTGCGCACGCATGTGCGCTTGTGTATGTGTGTGTGCACGCGCTTGTGTGTGTGTACGCGTGTGTGTGCGTGCCTCTGTGTGTGTGTGTGTGCACGCGCGCATGGTTATTTGCATGTGTGTGTGTGTGTGTGTGCGTGTGTGTGCATGCGTGTGTGCGCGCGTGCGTGTGTATGTGTGTGTGCAAACGCGTGTGTTTGTTTGCACGCACGTGTGTGTGTGTGTTTGTGTGTGTGTTTGTGTGTACGCACGTGCTTACGTGTGTGTGTGTGTGTGAGTGTGCGCACGCGTGTGTATTTGTGTGTGTGTGTGTGCACGCGCTTGTGTGTGTTAATGTGCGCGTGTGTGCGCGCAAGTGTGTGTTTGTGTGTGTGTGTGTGAGAGAGAGAGAGAGTGTGAGCACACACGCGTGTGTGTGTGTGTGCGTGTGTGCACGTGTGCAAACGTGTGTGTGTATGCGTGTGTGCTCAAGTGTGTGTGTGTGTGTGTGTGAGAGAGAGAGAGAGAGAGAGTGTGCGCACGCGTGTATGTGTTTGCACGCGCATGTGTGTTTGTTTGTGTGTGGGTGAGCGCATGTGTGTGTATGCGCGCATGCGTGTGTGTGTATGAGCACGGGCGCCGTGTGTGTATGTGTGTGCGCGCACTTGTGTGTGTATGTGTGTGTGTGCCTGTGTACGCGCGTGTGTGAGTGTTTACGCGCGCGTGTGTTTTTTTGTGTGTGTCCACGTGTGTTTGTGTGCGTGTGTGACTGTGTTGCACGCACGCGTGTGTGTGATTGTGTCTGCGCAGGTGTGTGTGTGTGTGTGTGCGTCTGTATGAGCGCGCGCGTGTGTATGTTTGTGTGTGCGTGTATGCGCACGCGTGTGGGTGCGCACATCCTTGTGCGTGTGTGTGTGAGTGTGTGCACGTGTGTGTATGTGTGAGTGTGTGTGCACGCGCTTGTGTGTGTGTGTGCATGTGTGCATGCACGTGTGTGTGTTTGCCTGCACGCACATGTTTGTGTGTCTGTGTGTGTGAACGTGCGTGTGTGTGTGTGTGCGCGTGTGTGCACGTGTGTGTGTGTGTGTGAGAGAGAGAGTGTGCGCACGCGTGTGTGTGTTTATGCACATGTGTTTGTCTGTGTGTGTGTGTGTGCACGCACACACGTGTGTGTATGGGAGCGCACGTGCGTGAGTATGTATGTGCGTGTGTGTGTGTGTCTACATGTGGGTGTGTGTACGTACGTGCGTACGCGCGCACAGGCGCGCTTGTGTATTTTTGTGTGTGCAAGTGTGTATGTGTGTGCGAGCGCACGCGCGGGTGTATGTGTGTGTGTCCACGCATGTGCGTGTGTGTGTGTGCACGCACGCGCATGTGCCTGTTTCTAGGT
>OZ012739.1:403036295-403076295 GCA_963859935.3 Lathyrus sativus | reverse complement strand
TGTGTGTATGTGTATGTACGTGTGAGTGTGTGTGTGTCTGTGTGTACGCGAGTTTGTGTATGCGTGTGTGTGTATGTGTGTCTGAGCGTGTGCGTGCGTGTATATGTGCGGGCACGCACGTGTATGTGTGTGTGCGCACGTGCGCACATGTTTTCGTGTGTGTGTGCATGTGTGCGCGCGTGTGTTTGTGTGTGCACGCGCGCGTGTGTATATGTGTATGTGTGTTCGAGCGGCGTGTGATAGTGCATGTGCGCGTGTGTGCGTGTGGGTGTGAATGCGCGAAAGGGCGCGCACGCGCGTGTATGTGTGTCTGTGTCTGTGTGTGTGCGCGCGTGTGTTTTTGTGTGTGTGTGTGTGTGTCTAAGTGTGCGCGCACGCGTGTGTGTGTTTGTGTATGTGTCTGCACAGGTGTGTGTGTGTGTGTGTGTATGTTTTGGGCGCGTGCTTGCGTGCCTGCATGTGTATGTGTGTGCGCGCACGCGCACACGACTGCACGCGCGTTTGTGTTTGTGATCGTGCGAGGAAGCGTGCATGTGTGTGTGTGTATGCGTGCGGCGTGCGTGAGTGCGTATGTGTGTGTGTGTGTGTGTGCGCAGGTGTGTGTGTGTGTGTGCGCGCGTGTGTGCGTATGCATACACGCGTGTGTGTGTTTGTGTGAGCGTGCACAATAGCGTGCGCGTGTGTATGTGTGCGCACGCGCGCCTTGTGTGTGTATCAATGTGTACGCGCGTGTGTGTGCGGGCGTGTGTTTGTGTGTGTGTGTGTGTCCGTTTTGCGCGCACGCGTATGTGTGTGTTTGTCTGCGCAGGTGTGTGTGTGTGTGTGCGTGGGTGCGGGCTTGTGTGTGCACATGTGCGTGGGTGTGTGCGCAAACGCATGTGTTTTTGTGCGTCTGTGTGTGTCTTTGTGCGTGCATGCGCGCGCGCGTGTGTTTATGTGTGTGTGTGTGCGCACGCGTGTGTATGTGTGTCTGTGTGTGTATGTATGTGTGAGAGAGTGTGCCTGTGTGTGTGTGCGCATGTGTGTGTGTGTGTCTGTGTGTGTGTGGGCGTGTGTGTGTGCGTGTGTTTGTGTCTGTGTGTGTGTGTGTGTGTGCGTGTGTGTATGCACAAACACACACACACACACACACACACACACACACACGTGCGCACACACAAACACACATACACACACACGCGCCCGTGCGCGTGTTCGCGAACGCACACACAAACACATGCAAACACATACACACGCACGCACGCGCACACACATACACACACGTACACATACACACATTCTCGTGCGTGCGTGTGTGTGTGTGTGTGCGCACGCGTATGTATGTTTGCATGCATGCGCGTGCTTGTGTGTTTGTGTGTGTGTGTGTGTGTATGTGCGCACGTACTTGTGTGTGTGTGTGTGTGTGTGTGTGAGTGTGCGCACACGTGTGTATGCGTGTGTGTGTGTGTGTGTGTGTGTGTGTGTGCATGCGCTTGTGTATGTGTGTGCGTGTGTGTGTGTATGTGAGAGAGTGATAGCACATGTGTGTGTGTGTGTACGCGTGTGTGCACGTGTGCAAACGTGAGTGTGCGTCTGCGCGCGCGTGTGTGTGTGTGTGTATGTGTGTGTGCGTGAGAGAGAGAGTATGTGTGTGTTTGCATGCATGCGTGTGTGCATGGACGCGTGTGTGTGTGTGTGTGAGGGAGCGCACGCATGTGTTTGTGTGTGTGAGTACGTGTGTTTGTGTGTGGGTGTGTGACTGCGTACGTGCATGCGTGAGTGCGTGTGTGAATGTGTGTTTGTGTTAGCGCACGCGTGTGTGTATGTGTGTGTGTTTTCGTGCACGTGCGTATGTGTTTGTGTGTGATAGTGTGTGCGCACACGTGTGTATGTGTGTGTGTGTGTGTGGTGTGCGTGTGTGTGTGTGTGCACGCGCGCGCGCGTGTGTGTATTCTTGTGTGTGTAAATGTGCGCGCATGCGTGTGTGTGTGTGTGTGCGCGCGTATGCGCGCACGGCGCGCTTGTGTGTTTGTGTGTGCGCACGTGAGTATGTGTGGGTGAGAGCGCGCACGTGTGTCGGTTTGCGTGTGTGCGCGCGTGTGTATGTGTGTGTGCATGCACGCGCGTGTGCGTTTTTGTGTATGCACGCGTTCATGCGTGTGTTTGTGTGTGGGTGTGTGACTGCGTACGTGCGTGCGTGAGTGCGTGTGTGAATGTGTGTTTGTGTTAGCGCACGCGTGTGTGTGTGTTTGCGCGAACACGCGCGCGCGCGTGTGCGTGTGTGTGTGTGTGAGTGTCTGTGTGTGCGCGCACGTGCGTGTGTGTTTGTGTGTGATAGTGTGTGCGCACACGTGTGTATGTGTGTGTGTGTGTGTGGTGTGCGTGTGGGTGTGTATGCTTTTGTGTGTAAGTGCGTGCGCATGCGTGTGTGTGTGTCTGCGCACGTGAGTGTGTGCGCGAGAGCGCGCGCGTGTGTCGGTTTGCATGTGCGCGCGCGTGTGTATGTGTGTGTGCATGCACGCGCGTGTGTGTTTTTGTGTATGCGCCCGTTCATGCGTGCGTGCGTCCTTGCTTGTGTGTGTGTGTGTGTGTGTGTATGTGTGTGTGTGTGTGAGAGAGAGAGAGTGTGTGTGTGTGTGTGCTTGCGTGTGTGTGTGCTTGCGTGTGTGTGTGTGTGTGTCTGTGTGTGTGTGTGTGTGTGTGTGCGAGAGCACGCGGGCGCATGTGTGTGTGTGAGAGAGAGTGTGTGGGCACCCGCGTGTTTGTGTGTGTGTGTATGTATGTGCGTGTGTGTGTGTGTGCGCGTGTGTTTGTGTGCATGCGCATTTGTGTATGCGCGTGTGTGCACACTTGTGTGTGTGTGTGTGTGCGTGCGCACGTGTGTGTGTGTTTGTGTGTGTGTGAGAGAGAGAAAGAGAGAGAATGTGCGCACGCGTGTGTCTGTGTGTGTGTGCGTGTGCGTGTGTGTGTCTGTGTGTGCACGCACGTGTTTGTGTGCATGTGTGTGTGTGCGTGTGGGTGTGTGTGTGCGTGTGTGTGCTTGTGTGCGTGCGTGCGTGTGTGAGTGTGTGTGCGTGCGTGCCTGTGTGTGTGTGTGTGCATCTGTTTGCGCAAGTGTGTGTGTGTATGTGTGTGCTTGTGAGTGCGTGTCTGCGTGTTTGTGTATGCGTGTGCGTGTGCGCGCACATGTGTGTGTGTGTGTGAGCGAGCACACCCAAAACATGTGTGTGCGCATGCGCGCGCGTGTGTGTTTAAGCTTGCGGGCGTGCGTGCATGTGTGTGTGTGTGTCTGCGTAGGTGTGTGTGTTTGTGCGCGCACGATCGCGCGCTTGTGTGTGTATGAGCACGCGCACCGTGTGTGTGTGCGGGCTCACGTGTGTGTGTGTGTGTGCGTGTACCCGCTTGCGTAAGTGTGGGTGCACGCGTGTGTTTGTGTTTGTGTGTGTGCGCGTGTGTTTGTGTGTGTGTGTCTGTGTTGTGCGCAGGTGTGTGTGTGTGTGTGTGTGTGTGCTTCTGTGTGTGCGCGCATGTGTTTGTGAGTGTATCTGCGCAGGTGTGTGTGTGTATGAGTACGCGTGGGTGCTCGCGTGCCTGCGTGTGTGTGGGTGTGTGCGCGCACGCGC
The DNA here is from genome assembly GCA_963859935.3 of Lathyrus sativus. Classification (NCBI taxonomy): domain Eukaryota; kingdom Viridiplantae; phylum Streptophyta; class Magnoliopsida; order Fabales; family Fabaceae; genus Lathyrus; species Lathyrus sativus. The sequence goes on along the minus strand of OZ012739.1, from coordinate 403,072,693 downwards.
GCGCGTGTTTTTGTGTGTCTGTGTCTGTGTTTGTGTGTGTCTGTGTGTGTGTGTTTGACTGTGTGTGTGTGTGTGTGTGTGTGTTTATGCGCACGCGTGTGTATGTTTACACGCACACGCGTGTTTGTGTGTGTGTGTGTGTGTGTGCACATGCTTGCGTGTGTGTATGTGTGACTTTGCGCACACGTGTGTATGTGTGTGTGTGTGTGTGCACGCGCTTGTGTGTGTGTGTGTGTGTGTGTGTGTGTTTGTGCACGTGTGCAAAACGTGTGCGCGTGTGCGCACATATGTGTGTGTGTGAGAGAGAGAGAGTGTGTGTGTGGGTGTGTGCACGCACGCGCGTGTGTGTGTGGTGGCGCACGCGTGCACACTTTCTTTGTGTGTGTGTGTGTGTGCGTGTGCGTGTGTTTGTATGCGTGAGTGCGTGTGTGTATGTGTGTGTGTGCGTGCACGTGCGTGTGTGTGTTTGTGTGTGAGTGTGTGCGTGAGTGTTTGTGTATGTGTGTGCATGCGTGTGTATGTGTGTGAGCGGCGTGCGTTAGTTCATGCGTGCGTATGTGTGTGTGCGCGCGCGTGTGCTTATGCAGGTGTGCTTGTGCGTGCTTGCATGTGTGAGTGGGTGTGTGCGCGCGTGCGTGCCTGTGTGTTTGTGTGTGTGTGTGTGTATGTGTGTATCTGATTCTGTGCGTGAGTGTGTGTCTGTGTGTATGTGTGTATCTGATTCTGTGCGTGAGTGTGTGTGTGTGTGTGTGTGTGTGTGTGTGCGTGCGCACGCCTGTATGTGTCTAAGCGTACGCGCGCCCGGGTTTGTCTATGCGCTTGCGTGCATGCCTGCGTGTTTGTGTGTGTGTTTGCGCGCGCGCACGCGTGTGTGTGTATTTGTGTATATGCGTCTGTGCGTGAGTGAGTGCGTGTGTGTGTGTGTGCCTGCGCACGCGTGTATGTGTTTGCGCGCATGTGTGTGCGTGTGTACGTGCGTTTGTGTATGTGTGTGCGCGTGTGTGTGCGCGTGTACGCGCGTGTGGTTGTGTGCGTGTGTGCGCGCGCGCACGTGTTTGTATGTTTGTGTGCGTATGTGTGTGTGTGAGTGAGTGTGTGCACGCGTGTGTGTGCGTGTGTGTGTGTGTCTGTATCTGTGTATGCGTGTGTGTTTGTGTGTGCACGAGTGTGTGTGTTTGCGTGTGTGTGTGCGCGTGTTTGTGTGTGTGAGCGGCGTGCGTTAGTGCATGCACGCGTGCATGCGCGTGTGTGTGTGTGTGTGTGTGTGTGCGTGTGTACGTGTGCGTGTATGTTTGCACGCGCACGCGTGTAAGTGTGTTCGTACACGCACGCGTGTGTCTGTGTGTGCGCGCCCGTGTGTCTGTTTGTCTACACGCGCACGTGTATGTGCCTGTGAGTGTACGCGTGCGTGTGTGCGTGCGTGCGTGCATGTGTGTGTGTGGGTGCATGCGCATGCGTGTGTGTGTAAGTGGGTTTGCACGCGTGCGCGCATGTGTGTATGTGTGCGCACGTGTTTGTGTGTGTTTGTGTGCGTGTGTGAGTGCGTGTGAGAGAGAGTGTGAAAGCGCACGCGCGTGTGTGTCTATTTGTGCGTGTGTCTGTGCGTGTGTCTGTGTGTGTGTGTGTGTGTGTTCGTGTGCGTGTGTTTGGGCTTGTGTGTGCGTGTGCTTGTATGTGCGTGCGCGTGTGTGTGTGCGCGTATGTGTCTGTCCGTGCGTATGTGTGGGTGCGTGTGCGTGTGTATGTATGTAAGCGAACGCGTGTGTGTGTGTGTGTGCACGCACGCGCGCGTGTGTTTGTGTGTATGTTAATGTATGTGTGCGCGCACGAGTGTGTGTGTGTGTGTGTGTGTGTGCATGTGTATGCGCTCGCACGTGTGTGTGTGTTTATGTGTGTGAGAGAGTGTGCGTGTGTGTGTGTGTGTGCACGTGTGTATGTGTTTGTGTGTGTCTTGGCGTGTGTGTACGCGCGTGTTTGTATCTGTGTGTGTGCGCGTGTGTGTGTGCACAAACACACACCCACGCGCGTTCACATACGCACACACACATACACACACGCGCGCGCCCATGCGCGTATTCGCGAATGCACACACACACACACACACATGCAAGCACGCACACACGCACCCGCGCACGCACACACACACACACACACGCGCGTGCGCGCACACTTAGACACACACACACGCGCGCGCGCACACACATAAACACACAAACACACACACACGCGTGCGCGTACGAACACACATACGTGCGCGCACGGACACACACACGCACCCACACACACTCACATGCACAAATACAAGCGCGTGCGCACACCCCCGCGCGTGCACACGCGCACACACGCACACCCACACACCCACACACACGCGTGCACACTCTCTCTCTCTCTCTCTCTCTCTCTCTCTCTCTCTCTCTCACAAACACGCAGGCATGCGCGCGCGCACACACACAAACATATGAAGCCGCGCGTGCATGCCCGCACACTCACATACACATACACACGCGCGTGCACACACACGCGCGCGCACGCACTGCCGCGCCAACACACACACAGACACACACAAACACGCACACACAAACACGCGTGCACACTCAGACAGACACACACACGTGCGCATATTCTCACGCACACGCACACACGCGCACACACACACAACGTGTGCATACACATACACACACGCGTGCGCACACACACGCACCCACACCCACGCGTGTGCACACTCCCATGTGCATGCACATACGCACACGCACACACACACGCACACAGATACACACACACATACACAAACACACACACACGCATGCACACACACATACTCTCTCACACACACACACGCACGCACACACATACGCGCACATACACCTGCACGCGCGCGTGTACACACACTCACACACTCGCGTGCGCACACACACAAACACACGCGCGCACGCACGCATGCACACATACATGCACATGCACATACTCACACACAAGCGCACACACGCACGTGCACACACACACATATGCACACACACATACACACGCGTGCGCACACTCTCACACACACACACATACACAAACAATTGCGCGCAGACGCACACACATTTACACACACACAAACATGCTCGCACACACACTCGCATGAACCGACACACGCACACACACACATACGCATGGGCACACACACACACACACAAACACAGAGACGTACACACGCATACGCGCTCACACTGATACACACGCGCGCGTGCATACACACACGGACACGCACACACACACACACACGTGCGCACACACTCTCTCTCATACACACACATACAAACACACATGACAATGCACGCGTGTGTGCTCGCACACACACACACGTGCACACACATACACACACGCACGCACGCCCGCCCTCACACTCACACACACACACACTCACATACACACACGCACATACACACACGCACACACACACGCGGGTGCAAACTCACACGTGCGTGCACATACACACATGCACACACGCACACACATACACACACATACACATACGCACACATACACACACATACACATACATACGCACACACATAGGTGCGCACACTCTCTCTCTCTCACACACACACAAACACACACACATACAGACACACATACACGTGCACACGCACACAAACACACAGACACACACATGTACCCACACACACACAAACCCGAACACGCGCGGGCGCGTGCCCTCACACAAACACACACGCGCGCACGCGCACACGCACGCTCGCACTCACACAGACACACACACACACACAAACGCTTGTGTACACACACACACGCACGCACACACACACGTGCACACACACACACACACACACACACACACACACTCTTACAAACACACACACACACACACACACACGTGCACACACACGTACAAACACACGCACGGGCACACACACACGCGCGTGCACACACACACATACGCACATACGCGCGCACGGAAGTCACACACGTACACTCACGCGCGCGCACACGCACGCACATATACATACACACGCACATATACGCACGTGCACACACACATACATACGCACGCACACGCGCATGTGCTCACTCTCTGTCTCACACACACACACATACAGACACGTGCGCGCACAAACATACAAACACGTGCGCGCACACATACACGCACGCACGCACCCACCCGCTCACATAAACACACAGACACGCACACACACACAAGCGTGCGTGCACACTCACACACACATGCACACACACACAAGCACGTCCGCACGCGTACTACTCGCCCACACACACACACACAAACGCGTGCGCACACACACACACACACCTGCGCATGCGCATACTCTCTCTCACACACACACATACACACGCGCGTGCGTGCACACACATACACACACGCACATACACACGCGCACACATACGCACACGCACACACGCGTGGGTGCACCCTCATACGCACCTGCACATACACACACGTACACACACACACACGTGCGTACACTCTCTCTCTCTCTCTCACACACACACACCACACACACACGTGCACACACACGCGCGGGGGCACCATCACACGCGCGTGCACATACAAATACGAACACACACACACACATGTGCACACACTCTCTCTCTCTCTCCATCACACACACACAGGCATACACACGCGCGTGCATATATACAGACGCACACACACATACAAGTGCGCTCACTCTCTATCTCACACACACACAAGTGCGCTCACTCTCTATCTCACGCAACACACATACATACACGCACACACACGCACACATACACACACACACACGCGCGTGCACACACACACACACGCACGCTCGCACGCACGCAAGTACGCTTGAAAGCACACACACACTCACGCGCGCGCACACACGGGAACACATACATACACACGCGCGTGCACACACCCACGCGCATGCATATACACACGCACACACACACACACACACACACACGTACGTGTCGTACCTCGAAAAATACGATCCTCGCGATGGACGCGGAAAATACTGTTCGAAACAGAGTCGCCACCGAACTTTATTCATTCCAAGGATGGAATAGGAAAATATCGATAAAACCTTTAAGGGAGATAAGAACATGGTCATCGCAACCAATATTCTAGATTCAGGAGTCAGTTACGCAGAGGGAAGGTATTAGCACCCTCTACGTCCGTTGTACTCAACGGGAACCTCTTGATCGATTCGAGAGTAAAGTTAGCTATGCTTGTTTGTTTTCTTATAAGGTTTCTCCTATAGGGGGAATGGGTGGTTTTAAGATAGGGTGCTCGCCAAGGATTGGGGCCCTTGTGCCTACGTATCTTCACTTGTAAGAAGTGGAAAATCAGAGCATTTGTAGTTCGTGGGACTACGGGAAAAAGAAGGGATTGTGCTCGCCAAGATCATCGCAATCTTGTGCTTACGTATCTTACATTCAAGAGGAAATGAAGAATCAGAGCAGCCGTAGTTCGGCTAACTACGGTTTGTGGGTTTGGTAAACGAACGAGTGTTTAGGTCGCATTCTAACTACTAAACGTTGGCATGTCTGCTCGCTATGGGAGGCTGAAGCACTAGTTTGTCATCCGCGAAAGAAAGGACTAAACAATGTTCTTTGAGAAAATGTGTATTTGAGTTGGAAATCGCACGAGGGCTAGGAATTTAGGTTTCTCATATTGGATGTTTTGGTTAGAGGATATATTTGAATAGGTTTAAGGTTTCGATCGCACGGGGGCGAGAAAGAGGAATTTGGTTAGGTAATTTTATGGAGAATGACGACTATTCGATAAACGAGACGTCAGCCTCGTAATCAATTAATCGGGGCATTATTGGAATGCTAGATTCCAACGACACCTTTTTCATTCGACTAATTATGAAATATGTTTGAGAAAGTTTCAATCGCACGGAGGCGAGGAAAGAGAGTTGGGTTGAATATTTTTAGGGAGAATGACGACTACTCGATAAACGAGACGTCAGTCTCGCAATCGATTAATCGGGATATCATTGGAATGCTAAATCCCAATGATACCTTTTTCATTAATTATGAAAGTGTATTTGCATGGACAATGGTGGCATTTGTCAAAGTAGTTAGAGCATGTATTTTAGAGACGATAGGTCGAGTAATCCACAACCTAAAGCGTACGCCCCGAGAATGGTTACTCAAGAATTCAAGAAGCGCGAGACTCCAAGAACTCAATTCTTTCGTAATTTTTAATCAAGAAAATAGTTTAGATTTGACGTATGGTTTAGAAACATACTAGGGTTTAGACTCGATCGCACAAAGGTGAGGAACGAGATTAGATGGTTTGAAAAATTAGGAGGAATGATGACTACTCGATAAACGAGACGTCGGCCTCGTAACCAATTAGTCGGGATATCCTTGGAATGCTAGATCCCAACGACAATCTTTTTCATCCCATTAATTATGAAATAGTGTTTGTTGGATAGTGAAAGTATTTGTCCAAATAATTAAAGGAGGTATTTTAGAAACGAAAATTCGAACGACACACCATTCAAGGCGTACGCCTCAATAGTAGTCACTCTCGAATTCGAGGAATGCGCGACTCCAAGAACTCGATTATTTCGTGATTTAATTATGAAAATAAGTTGAAAATATTAGCGTACTCGGACTAGGCACGCTATGTATTCTAGAAAATAAGATCGAAAGGGTCACAACTCGAGGTGTGCACCTCGAGAGCAGTCGCTTAAAAAATTCAAGGAAGGCGAGATCCAAGAATTTAATTGTTTTGAAAAAAGTTAATATCTTTAAGAAGAAATAGGTTTTAAATAAAGTATATTTTTTTGAAAAGTTTATTATTTAAAAGTATTAATTTGGTAATAATTTTGACATATATTTTAAAAGAATAATTTGAATTGATTTATAAAAATGTCTAAGAGTAATTAAAAAAAACTATTTTTTAGAAATTCAAATAAATTAAATGAAAAAGTAATTTGAAAATCGAAAGACGGAACAACCACAACTCAAGGGCGTGCGCCTCGAGAGCGGTTGTTTGAGGACCCAAGGAGTGCTAGACTCCGAGAGTTCACTACTTTCGTGTAAATTAATTAAAAAGAATTTTATTCATTCTAAACAAAATAAAAAAATTGAATTTAATTATAAGAAAATAAGAAACAAATTTGATAAATTAAATAGAATTTAAATAAATCAAATTGTTAAACAAATATCAATTATCAAAAAATCATAAATAAAATAAAAAAACTAATAAAAAAAATCACTAATATTGACTTGATTATATATAGGAACGTGGTTAACTATATTAAATCAAAGACATGTTTGGGTGCTAATAGAAGCAAACAAAGAGGTCATACCACAAGGGCCCATTTTCGGAACCCAAAGTGATCATAAACAGCCAAGAAAATGAAGAGGCAGTTAGCCTCTTATTCTTACACGTGCGGGTAAACCTCAACAGCCAAAGAAAGACCAAATCGACTTGGTCTCTTCCCCATCATTAATGGCAGTGCATCATTTAATAACATAAAAAATAATTGCTGTTGATAAACCTAAAAAAAAACAATTTTCAAGACTTCCCTTATCCTAATTAGCACTGGTTCCGATGCATTAAGAGAGAGAACCAGCATTTTAGAAACACAATCCCAAAACTCTCCCCTCACTTCGTCCGTCCCATTCCCTTTCCTCTTCTCTTTCTCTGAACTTCTAATCTCCATGAAAACAAATAACTCGAAAACAACCTCAAGAACGAAACTTTGAAATCTACTCAGAAATTCCCAAATGTCTTCCACAAATCCTAAACATTTGCCCACTATAACCAAAACGAAAAAAACCTAAAATCCCTCATATGGTTCTAATATAGGGTTTGGAGACGCGTGAGGGTTAGTTACTGAAGATCTTGCAATCGAGTTCTCAGACTAGAAGAACCATTGAGGTTCAAAGCATGTCATCGGCCATTATTGAACAAGAAGCAAAATGATAATGAAGCAGGATAGCAATCGTAATCAAAGAGTCAAAATAACAACCATCAGCGGAGAAATAGCGTCAACAGAACTTTACCTGAGTCCGAAGTTCCGGCGAGCTTTCTGAGAAACGCTGCCCCGAGTAAGTTTAACGTGCCACCCCCTTATCTCTTTCTTTTGTTTTCTGCTTCTTTTGCCTTTCAAATGCGTCTTTTCAAATGAATGTGTGTGTGTTCGAGCTCAAAGTTTACTCGGATTCAAAATGGTGAATCTGAGGAACCTTTGTGGATACGAGCTTTGGAGTGGGGTTTGGGTAATGATTTGGGCAGAGTAGTGTTAGGGTTTTTTTCCTCTTTCTGCAGAATGATTAGGGGTTAATTTATAGGGGATTTTTAGGGTTTATGATACGTGTGAGAAATCAAAATTTGTTGAAGAAAAAGCTTGATTCGTGTGAGGTAGGACGATGAGGTGTATTGGGTAGTACAAATCCGTTATGTGCTATACCACAATTTCTGCTTTTCTGGGATTTGGGTGATAGTGACCTCTGTATTTGTCTGTAGTGAGCTAATAAAATATCTGTTTTTTTAACGAGTTTTTACTTGTGTTAAAACGTAATTCATGAACTTTTTACCATGTTGATGTGGTAGTATTTGGTTGACTTGCATCATCTCTGACTATTTAAACTTTATGAAAAAACTTTGAGTTTTGCTGACAAACCATGAATGTATTCCTTGATGCCTCTGCCTGTCTTAATTCTTTGATTATCACGTCATCGTGTTCACTCTATTAAGATGCATTGTTTTCTTGTAGTTTGAAGGTGCTAAGCTTTGCACAAGGGGAAAATGCAGTGCTGGTCTCTTGAATAAATTGTTGTTTAAGGAATCATGACAGGATGAGAGTTTGATTATGATAAATATTTGGTGGCTTGTAGACTCAAAGTTAACATGACTTATTAGTTTCATACTCACTTTAAATGAGTTGCAAAACATTCCAAGCATCTCAGGTAAACTTTCAGTTTGTAAGCAATCTCATCTAGTTAACAATTTGTGGCCTTCTAACATACTCACTGATGGCTAGTCTTATTAGCTATTCATGCTGACCAGTTTCTATTTATCTCTTTGTGTTGCATGAGCTTGACATGGGAGTGGAGCATCCACATTATCTCAGAGTTTGAAGCTTGTATTGAGGTAGAGTTTGGAAGCGGCATACTTGGGACGTATTTAACTGAACATCCGATGATGCTGTCTGAAGCATTATGGCAGAGCTAGTATTATTTAACGCAATGGATGGTTGTTGGAACTGGGAAGTTGATCCTGGAAACATTGTCAACTCTGCTGGAGTAGAAAAGGGGTTGTTGTTTTGAGCACCTGAGACTCCACTGCCGAATAGGTTTCCTGTGTTGGATGTGAAAGAGTTTCCTGTGTTGTTTTGAGAACCTGAGATTCCACTTCCGAATAAGTTTCCTATGTTGGATGTGAAAAAGTTTCCTCCACTACCAAAGGAATTAGGCTGCGCTGGAGCGATTGCTGGTGGTGCAGAGGGCCTTTCAAAACCAGTGTTCAGTGAAGCACCCAGTTGGCTAAAGCTTGAGACTGATAAAGGACCATTATTTTGCGTAGCTGGTGAAAATGCATTTGCATTGGCTCCATTAGATTGGTACTTTTGAATGTCAAGAGAAGAATTCAGAGGCATTTTGTAGGGTTCAGAAAGTAGTTTGTCAAACTCAGCCAACTTGGATTTTAGTATGTTTCTCTCTTTTTCAACAATTAGCGGCAAACTCATTCCGTTCTTAGCATCCTCGTAAGCTGGTGCCCGTAATTCTTCATAGCTAATATCTCCAATAATGTCACAACGAGCACCTTTGCAATGACCATAGCATGTAAGTATCCAAAGTGGTTTCTCTTGCTCAAAATCTTCTGCAATCTGGCGCTTGCAAATCTCAGGATCTGTGCATTTATGATTCACTGTTTGGGAATCATTATCAGAGGGACGTTGAGTGCCATTCTGAGGTTTTGATGACGTTCGACTCCATTTGTTTTCAAAAGGCTGGAATTGGTTTGGTTTGGAGTCGGAACGAGGGGCCCCGTTTGACTGAGAGGTATTTTGTGATCCAAAACCAAAAGGATTGTTCTTTTGTTGTTGGTTGGGAGCAGAGGCAGAAGCAGACCCAAACCCAAAGGGGCTTTTCTACAAAGGTCTTTCATGGTAAACTCAATTGAATACTGTTGAGTCTTAATTATAAAAAACAAAACCCTCGCGCGCTTTGAATCTTTGAATCAATCAATTGCTCGCATGGATTTAGCCAAAACAAGTACTCTTGTGCATAGTGCACCACAGTTTCTAATCTCCTCGATCTTTTTCTTGTGCTACTTGTAGATATGGGGCCTGGGTTTTGAGTTACTGCGAAAGACATGATATTTTGCCTGTGTTGGTAATCAATATTTGTGGTTAAATCTGATGTTATTCAGGCTTTGATTCAACATTGCAGGATATGTTTTGCCTTTTATTGACGTCCTGGACTGTGTGGGATTAGTAATTAACTTCCCACCAAAAGCATGACAATTTCCAAATAGGCAGTTCAAGAAATGAGATATTGTCGCTACAAGATCATGATCCTTTGTGTCTCTCGACAAGTCCTTGATAACATGCTTTGCTGATCTGACAATAATCACATTATTAAAGAGATCCCATATATGAGGTAAATGTTGAGTCCCCTCCGCCACATTAACAACGCAGGTGTAGTACTTCCGCAAGTGTCTAACCATCCATAGACGAAACTCCTAGTGTGCATAGGTCTTGTACAAACTTTGGAAATACAACATCAGTAGGGTATTGACTAACTTTTCTCACATTATCTTCATTAGCTGCTATTTCCTCTGCTTTATGTGTTGCTGCTTTTACTAACCAATTTCATCCTTTTTGTGCATTTCACTAGTTTTGGAGATGGATAAATGAAGGAGTTTAGTTGACGCTTGTGCCAAGGCCTATGGACAGAACTTCGACACGAACAACCAGCCTGGTTCAAATTTGATGAATTTGACCTTGGTTTGGTGAATTTTGGATATTGACCAGGCGGACAAGCATGCTGAAGTTTGGTGCAGGCTTGTCACTTTCAAGTATGCATCGAAACTTCTTTTTACTCCTCGTCCTTTATAGTGATAAGCATTAAGTCTTGCTGCAGTTTTTTTTCTAACTTGCTTATTGTTTTGACAGAGATGGCAGGTCTTTCTAATTTGATTTCTTTATTTGGCCACACATGTACCCGAAAAATGATCCAGGCTATACAGCACAATCCTCTCGTCTGCAGCTCCTGAGATACCGTCTTTGCAAGACCGAAGCATTGAAGAATCTTCATATCCAGCTATGACATTTAAACATCCTTGTGATTCAGAAGGTACAAACATTTGAAGTGCCATGCACATTCTTTTACTGCTAATATTTGAAAACTTGCTACCAACATTTGGAGGGATTTGTGCAAATCTCTCAGCTGACTTAACAATTTTCTATTTCCGGCTTGTTGACATTTTCCTATTTTGCGGTATTGTTAGGCAGTAATGAAAACAGTTGCGAACCTAATGAAACGAGGTTGTCGAGTAATCAAGAGAAGGTGTGTTATGAGTTGTTGCGGAAAACCGAATGTGACACTTGACTTGTTACGGACAAAAGAACCAGGAATTGTGACTTGTTTTGTTGAATGCGAAGTACCTACAATTGCTGTCAGTTGTAGGACGAAGTCGTCGCCGGTTGACAAGATGAGTCCAACAGAAGCTGCAGATGAGATGTTTTAATAGGTTATGAAGGTTTTGGTATGATGGCAGCTGGTAGTCACTTGTAGGATTAGGCTTCACGTTTATGACAGAACTCCTGTTTGCTTGCAACTCTGTACTGTTATTATTTATGCTGAAAGTTAATTATTGTAAGGTGATAAGAACTTTGGAGTGGTGTAAGGGCTTTATTTGAAATAGTCTCTCCAACTTTTTACCATTCTAAGTATTACATCCATAATTTGGCATGTATGAGGAATTTTGAATTCATGTTTGCGTGTCTCACCGTCCTTGGTTGGTAATCCTGCTTAAAATCCTCTGCTCTGTGTTCCAAAAATGATTGGCATATGATCCTAACAAACCTTTCTCTCACGGCCTGTATTTCTAAAAAAATGGATGTTGTCTTTAGGCATTGCCATATGGTTTAAGCCACGCCGAATAATGACTCGGCCTCTCACCATTACTTGAAAAGGATATTTGGTTAAATCATATTCTATCCTCAAAGCTTTTGCACCACCTTGGTTAAAATGAAAAGTTCCCATGCCTTAGAAAATAATTCAAGTACTGCACTAATCTGCCCAATCATGAATTTATAATTTGAAGATGACTCAAAACAAGGCAAATTGACTAGCAGTTACATCCTGGCTTTAGTATCAACAAATTAAATCATGGCTTATGGACCAATTGAGCCTAACCAAATCAAATTTGATTATAACTTGGGATTTTAAAACAAATTCAAACATAGTTTGAGACACATTGCCAATTTTGAAAATCAACAAATTAAGTCAAAATTTGTTTCCACTTGGTCCTAAACCAAACAAAGCTTGGAGATTGAAGCAATCTTAATCGTGGCCCGTTTTAAATCAAGATTGGAAATAGCTTTGACAAGACAAAGCTTGGTTCATTTGACCCCATGGCCTTGGCATCCACCTGAAATATGGTTTACAATCAACTTGACACCACTTGATAATGTCTTGAGATGAATCAAAACATCTTTTGGACATAATTGCATCTAGATTCAATTATGACTTGAAATTTGTAAGCTAAATCTAAGTTTGTCATAAACTAATTTAGAATCCAAACATAACTTGACGTTTACATTCAATTTGAAGAAAGCTTGAGGTCAAATCGATCGTGTCTAGAAGCAAGTACCTTTGAACAACTTGGATCAGGTGCATATCGTAATAAGCAACTTATAGTGAAGCTTAAACGACCTTTAGAGAGGTTTGTAATCAAATTGAAATAGGATTTAAATTTCCTGAAAACCAACAATCAGGTTGCAAGATAGATCCAATCATGTATTTTATGCCATTGACCATATCATATCTGTCTGATCGTGAAAACAAGGACACACATGAGTTTGGGTATAAGGGGTTGGAGGCACGCTCTTCCCACATAAATTGCTAGGAATTATAACCACAATGAGTACATATAAAGTCTTTATAAACGAAGTCTTAGAAAATCATAGCCAGAAGTCGTGAAGCAGTCGAACCTCCATTAAATACCGAAGTAGGACAAATTTGGGGTGTGACAGATGCCCCTATCTAATTGCCTTAAACCTGAGCGAATGAACTGCCGCATGGCGTTCATTTTAAGGTGGAAGTCAATTAGATACAAGAAGACCCCGAAATTTGTCCGGTAGATGAGTGAAAAAGTACCATGAACGGGTTAATAGGATGAACAAGATAACCTAATATTCTCTGGGTGGTCGAAGCAGTCCCTTATCTAATAAGGTCCTTCGCGATACCAGAGCACTATAAGTGATCCTCTTTGGGTGGTCGAAGCAGTCCCTCATTCGTTAAGGTTCTTCGCGATACCAAAGTGGTATAAACGAACCCCTTTGGGTGGTCGAAGCAGTCCCTCATTCGTTAAGGTTCTTCGCGATACCAAAGTGGTATAAACGAACCCCTTTGGGTGGTCGAAGCAGTCCCTCATTCGTTAAGGTTCTTCACGATACCAAAGTGGTATAAACGAACCCCTTTGGGTGGTCGAAGCAGTCCCTCATTCGTTAAGGTTCTTCGCGATACCAAAGTGGTATAAACGAACCCCTTTGGTGGTCGAAGCAGTCCCTCATTCGTTAAGGTTCTTCGCGATACCAAAGTGGTATAAACGAACCCCTTTGGGTGGTCGAAGCAGTCCCTCATTCGTTAAGGTTCTTCGCGATACCAAAGTGGTATAAACGAACAAAACTTGAGATTCTTCGGGTAGTCGAAGCAGTACCTTATCCATTAAGGCTCTTCAATGATACCAAAGCAGTATCTCGAACAAAACTTGAGATTCTTCGGGTGGTCGAAGCAGTACCTTATCCATTAAGGCTCTTCGATGATACCAAAGCAGTATCTCGAACAAAACTTGAGATTCTTCATGTGGTCGAAGCAGTACCTTATCCATTAAGGCTCTTCAATGATACCAAAGCAGTATCTCGAACAAAACTTGAGATTCTTCGGGTGGTCGAAGCAGTACCTTATCCATTAAGGCTCTTCGATGATACCAAAGCAGTATCTCGAACAAAACTTGAGATTCTTCGGGTGGTCGAAGCAGTACCTTATCCATTAAGGCTCTTTAATGATACCAAAGCAGTATCTCGAACAAAACTTGAGATTCTTCGGGTGGTCGAAGCAGTACCTTATCCATTAAGGCTCTTCGATGATACCAAAGCAGTATCTCGAACAAAACTTGAGATTCTTCGGGTGGTCGAAGCAGTACCTTATCCATTAAGGCTCTTCGATGATACCAAAGCAGTATCTCGAACAAAACTTGAGATTCTTCGGGTGGTCGAAGCAGTACCTTATCCATTAAGACTCTTTGATGATACCAAAGCAGTATCTCGAACAAAACTTGAGATTCTTCGGGTGGTTGAAGCAGTACCTTATCCATTAAGGCTCTTCGATGATACCAAAGCAGTATCTCGAGTGATAATTTTGCTGAGGAATAGTTGAGCTAAAATCCCTATTAAAGGAACAGCGTTGTACAAACTCTGCAGGGGAGAAATCTTCAACAAACTCTCTAAGATGACCTCTTCTTTGGGAGCCATCAGAGCAATAGTTGCTGAGGATTATCATCATCAACTGCATGGTTGAAGAATGACTTGCTGGGGAGTAGAATCCCCTGAACTCGTGGGGTATTAACTCTTTTCAGAGTCATACTGCCAACTTCACTGGAAGACTGGCCAAGATGTTTGCAAACTGATCCTGGATCCTGCCATGTTGCTATGTAATGCAATGTTTTATGATGCCCAAACATGCAACTAAGGTGCAACTGCTAGGGAGTGCACGATACGAATGCAAATGATATGTTAATGCTTGATATGATTATGATATGAGGTTGTATGTCGTGTTTATGATAATGCAGCGACCAGGTATGCTGGGGATAAAACCTTGTCGGGGACATCACCAGGGACTGGATTCGGTAGTTTCCAAATGGTTTGGACTTTGGTTATTGAGGATGCCAACGAGGGTGGACTTTTAGTGGTTGCCAATGAGGACTGGACTTTTAGGGTGAATTTAAGGTGCCAATTGGAATGGCTTTTTGATGTTGCCAATAAAAGATTGGGCTTTCCGTGGGGTAGTGAGAGGATTAGACTACTCGACATCCCAGATTTGGATACTCCATGACGACCGGGGGAATTGATTGCCCCATTTTAGTTCTTGAACTCGATGCTGAGGGGAACCACATCACATAAACCCTTTAGAAAGGCAAATCTTTTCATGATGGCGAGCTTAGGCAGCTGACGGCTAATTCAATGCTTCTACCTGTTGATATTTTTCTTGGAGACCATCTATTTTCCCCAATATCTTCGAACATCAAAACAAGTTCTATACCTTGTCAAAAAGTTATATTTTATTTTTTTAGCTGAAGTTTCGAACACAAATTTTCAAAATAAAATTAATTTGCAAACAATCAGATAAAGTAAAAAGAGTGAGCACAATTTAATTGAGAAATCTCTCTTTATATTGATTTGACCCTTGAATGGGTAAATATACAAAGATGTAATCCCTTAATGAGGTGATTACAGTGCAAGAAAAACATAATGGCAAAAATTAGAGCCCCTTTGAGTTTTGACACTGCTCTAGTCCCTATAACTTTGGAAGTCTTCAACACCTTGCTTTATAGAAGAAATGGCCGGATCAATCATGTCTCTTGATAATGCACTAGGGTTTAGCGATCAGGCATAATGGATACTTTGCCTTGGAATTTTACCCCTAACTTTTGCCTGGATCGCCCTTTCGGGTTTTCAATCCACCGGGACGCCCTTTTTTGCCTGAGCCGCCCTTTCGGGTTTTCAACTCAGCGGGCCTATTCTTATTTTATCCCTAATTTTTGCCTGAACCGCCCTTTCGGGTTTTCGGTTCACCGGGATAGCAAATTTTGCCTAAGTCGCCCTTTCAGGTTTTCGACTTAGCGGCTTTATTATTCCACTTTTTTAGGCAAAGTATCGTTTGACCAAATCTGCATTCACTGGATAAGGTAATTCCTCCCCATCCATGGTTGTGAGCTTTAGGGCACCACCAGAGAATGCTTCTGTTACCACATATGGGCCTTCATAATTTGGCGTCCATTTTCCCCTAGATTCATTATACATAGCCATGATCCTCTTGAGTACTAAGTCTCCTTGTGCGAATGTCCTGGAATGCACTCTTTTGTCGAAGGCTCTTTTCATTCTCCGCTGATAAAGCTGGTCGTGGCATATGGCTGTCAAGCGCTTTTCCTCAATGATATTAAGTTCTTCCAACCTCGTCTTGACCCATTCGGCTTCATCAAGTTGAGCTTCCATTAAAACCCTCAGCGAAGGAATTTCGACCTCTATTGGGAGAACTGCCTCCATGCCATAAACCAACGAGTAGGGAGTTGCCCCTGTTGAAGTTCGTACCGAAGTATGGTAGCCGTGTAGTGCAA
This sequence comes from Lathyrus sativus, assembly GCA_963859935.3. NCBI lineage: Eukaryota > Viridiplantae > Streptophyta > Magnoliopsida > Fabales > Fabaceae > Lathyrus > Lathyrus sativus. The sequence goes on along the minus strand of OZ012739.1, from coordinate 403,056,117 downwards.
AGGGTAACATCTCGTGCCAATCTTTGTATGTGACCACCATCTTCTGGATGATTTTCTTGATATTTTTATTGGCTGATTCCACGGCTCCATTCATTTTGGGTCTATATGGTGTCGAGTTATGGTGTTCTATTTTAAAACTGGCGCATAACTCGTCCATCATTTTGTTGTTGAGATTCGACCCATTGTCAGTGATGATGCGGTTAGGCACTCCATATCTGCATATAATGTTGTGTTTCAAGAAGCGAGCGACTACTTGCTTAGTAACGTTGGTATATGAAGCAACTTCAACCCACTTGGTAAAATAGTCTATAGCCACAAGTATGAAGCAATGTTCGTTTGAAGCTTTTGGTTCAATCATCCCAATCATATCTATTCCCCACATGGAGAAGGGCCACGGTGAGGTTAAGACGTTCAATGGAGTGGTGGGTACATGAATCTTATTAGAGTATATTTGGCACTTGTGACAAGTTCGGGCATGATGGTAACAATCTGCCTCCATGGTAAGCCAATAATAGCCTGCTCTCAATATTTTCTTTGCCATGGTATGTCCATTCGCATGAGTTCCAAAGCAGCCCTCATGAATGTCTTTTAGAATTTGTTCAGCTTCACGTTTCTCCACACATCTAAGCAAAACAGTGTCATGGTTGCACTTGTACAATACATTTCCGTTGAGGAAGAAGTTGGATGCCAATCTTCGCAAAGTTCTTTTGTCGATACCCAGGGCTCCTTCAGGATATTCGTGATTTTCAAGATATCGCTTTATATCATAAAACCACGGCTTTTCATCTGCGTCTTTATCAGCATTCAGACAATGCGCGGGCTCTTCAAAGCGTCACAAATCAATGGATGGTCTATGATTGGGCTATATCAACTTGTACATGGATGCCAGAGTTGCCAAAGCGTCAGCCATTTGATTCTCTTCTCGAGGTACGTGAGCAAAAGTGATATCATCGAATCGGGGAAGCAATTTGGCCACATAATCCCGGTATGGAATTAGATTTTCATGCTTTGTATCCCAATCGCCTCTTATCTGGTAAATTACCAGCGCAGAATCTCCAAACACATCGAGAGTTTTGATTCTCAAGTTAATGGCCTCTTCTAGCCCTAGTATACATGCCTCGTACTCTGCTATATTGTTAGTGCACGGGAAACAGAGTTTGGCCGTAAACGGCAAGTGAAAATTTTTGGGAGATGTAACTACTGCCCCAATTCCATGTCCATAAGAGTTAGAAGCACCATCGAACATAAGAGTCCATCGCTCCCCTGGTTCTGGCCCTTCATCTGGCCCTGGCTCTTCGTAATCTATTGCCATCATAATATCTTCATCTGGAAAGTCGAACCTCAATGGCTGATAATCTTCCACGGGTTGGTGGGCCAAATGGTCCGCTAGCACACTGCCTTTGATAGCCTTCTGAGCGACATACTGGATGTTGTATTCAGACAAAAGCATTTGCCATCGGGCTATCCTACCGGTAAGAGCATCTTAGAGATTAAGTATGTACTTGATTGGATCCATCTTAGAGATTAAGTATGTGGTGTGTGTCAGCATATATTGTCTAAGGCGTCCAGCAGCCCATGCAAGTGCACAACAAGTTTTCTCAAGCAAAGAGTATCTAGTCTCACAGTCGTTAAACTTTTTGCTGAGATAGTATATAGCATGTTCTTTCTTGCATGAATCATCTTGTTGTCCTAATACGCAACCCATGGATTCTTCTAGCACAGTTAAGTACATAATGAGCGGTCTTCCAGGAACTGGTGGTATCAAGATCGGTGGTTCTTGCAAATATTCTTTGATTGCATCAAATTCCCCTTGGCATTCATCATTCCACACAACCGGATGATCTTTCCTGAGTAACTTAAAGATTGGCTTGCAAGTGGCTGTGAGATGTGAAATAAATCTTGCGATATAATTCAACCTCCCTAGAAATCCACGGACCTCCTTTTCGGTCTTTGGGGCAGGCATGTCCTGAATCGCCCTGACTTTATCAGGATCCACCTCAATCCCTTTCTGGCTTACAATAAAGCCCAACAACTTTCCAGACCGCACCCCGAACGTACATTTGTTGGGATTAAGTCTCAACTTGAACTTCCTCAGTATGGCGAACAATTTTTCCAAATTAACCAGATGTTCATCTTCAGTCTGGGACTTAGCAATCATGTCGTCAACGTACACTTCGATCTCTTTATGAATCATATCATGAAAGAGTGTTACCATTGCACGTTGGTATGTTGCCCCAGCGTTCTTCAAGCCAAATGGCATTACCTTGTAACAGAATGTGCCCCATGGTGTAATGAACGTGGTCTTTTCCATGTCATCTGGATCCATCTTAATTTGATTGTAACCAGAGAATCCATCCATGAAGGAAAAAACGGAGAACTGAGCCGTATTATCTACCAACACATCAATATGAGGCAATGGAAAATCATCTTTAGGACTTGCTCTGTTTAAGTCGCGGTAATCCACATACATACGGACCTTTCCATCCTTCTTCGGCACTGGAACGATATTTGCAACCCATTGCGGATATTTGGCCACTGCTAAAAACCCTGCATCGAATTGTTTTCGGACTTCATCACGGATTTTCAGAGCCATATCAGGACGGGTTCTTCTCAACTTCTGCTTGACGGCATGTCACTCTTCTTTGAGTGGCAACTTATGTACAACGATGTTCGTATCTAGTCCAGGCATATCCTGATACGACCATGCGAACACATCAGCATATTCTCGAAGGAGCCCTACCAACTTTACCTTGACAGTATCCTGAAGAGACGCGCCAACCCTTATCTCCCTTTTATTTTCTTCTGAACCTAGGTTGATAATCTCGACATCCTCTTTATGCGGCATAATATCCTTCTCTTCTTGTTGCAGCAACCTAGCCAATTCGTTGGGAAGCTCATCCTCGTCTTCCTCATCCGCTCGGTATATTGGACAATCAAAATCATAAAGGCCTATAGCAGTGTCGATATCAAGGACCTCGGTAGTGTCTCTGCATGTTTATGATTTATGCAGCTTATTTAGGAAAGTGAGTGCGTGAAAGAAATGCCATTAATTATGAAAAAGTAGAAAAGAAAATGAGCAAAAGAATTGAATGCAAATCAAAATTTATTCACGTTAAACATGTTTCGAAACATCAGGAGGCCCGATACAAAGCTCCACTATGCCTTGGGCAGAGCGTAGGGTTTTAAAAATTAATTAAAACTTTACTTTTGAAGAGGGAAGAATTGGGGTATTTCGATGGTCTTCCAGTTCTTCAATTCTTCACCAGGTTCAGCCTGTCGGATCCAGCTTGCGGATACTTCTTTGTCATCAGCCTCATCTTCAATTACCATGGCAGAGGTATGATCGAAGATATGCCCGGCGCTCTTGGAAATTTCTGCTACAGGAGGGATCTCCTTCCTGTCACGTGCAACCATTGCTGTGTTGGACGAAGGATGGTATCCTAGCCCAAATTTGTCGAACTTTTCAGCCACTTCCACCATCTTGTCCCAGCCCTGGGCGTTCCCTTCATCTACAACCATCTTAGCCTCTTCATAGGAGGCCATTGCTGATCTTGAACTCTGACTATCTGAAATTCGCTGCACTGCTAATGTATTCACCATTTCGAAAGACTGAAAAGGCGTTTCCACCATTTCCCCTTCAACTTCAATGTACCTGAAGGATGTTAAGTGGCTAACCAAGATATCCTCCTCTCCTCCAATCTGAACTACCTTGTCATTACTGACAAATTTTAGCTTCTGGTGAAGGGTGGAGGTAACAGCTCCTGCATAATGAATCCAAGGTCTTCCTAATAGACAGCTGTACCCTGGATAAATATCCATTACTTGGAAAGTAATAGTGAAGACAGTTGGCCCGATTTTTATTGGCAAGTCCACATCGCCAATCACAGCACGCCTAGAACCATCAAAAGCTTTGACTACCAGAGCACTTGGCTTCATGCTAACTTCGTTTACTGGCATCCTTTCCAGGGTGACCTTGGGAAGCACATTCAAAGAAGAACCTGTATCCACTAAGACTCGGGATATCAATGTGTCTTGGCACTTGATAGAAATATGGAGAGCTTTATTGTGGTTTCTCTTCTCTGCAGTCAGGTCATCATCATTAAACCCAAGAAAGTTTCTGGTTGTTATGCTAGCTATCACATCATCGAACTGGGCTACGGTGATATCTTTAGCAATATGCGCGGCGCTCAACACCTTCATTAAAGATAACCTGTGGGCCTTTGAACTAAGTAACAACGAGAGCATGGAAATTCTGGATGGAGTCTGGTTTAGTTGATCAATCACTTTGTAATCACTTTTTCTGATGATCTTCAAAAACTCCTCAGCTTCCTTTGGTGTAACTGCTGCCTTTGGTGATGACACCTCAACAGGTGGCTCAACACTTGGTAGTCCAACCGTAGCTTTTTCTTTATTTCTAGCTGGCACTTCCACTGGTTCGGCGGCAAATAAACGACCGCTACAGGTCATCCCACTAGGCCCAACAATTGCATCGCATTTGGCAGCGTCATACTCAATCACTAGTCTCTCTGGCCTCTGTTTAAAAACTTTGGGCTCAGATTCATTGACAGAATACTCTATTACCACCGGAGCTGGTCGTGTTGCTCTTTGTCTATTGACGTCATCTTCATCATATTGCATAATCACGGGTGCTGGTCGGGCGGGCCTCTGTTGAAAGGCTCCCGAAGGATCATACTGCAAGACTACTGGTGCTGGTCGAAGTCGCCTTGTCGGATAAGCACTTGTTTCATCATACTGAATATCAATAGCAGACACGTTCGAATCTCTTTGTTCTATTTGTATTATCCCATGTTTTATGAACCTTTGTAAATGTCTCTTCACCACTTCGTCAGTCAAATTCTCCACTTCTTCTTGGGGAATCATCCCACTTCTTTTCAATTGTTCTCCAATAACGGCCATTGGAGTACGGACATCTTCAACATTTGTAATTAGTCTCAAACCACTACTCTCTTCCACAACATTGACAGAAGGACCTCCATGTTTAGGTAACGGATCCTTCGTAATATTGGCACCTCTAGGTGTAAAAGTGAGATCTTTGGACTCTATCAAGTCTTGCACCCGGTTCTGAAACGCATAGAAGTTGTCTATGGAGTGTCCAGGGGCTCCTTTATGGAACTCACAATGGGCATTGGCATCGTACCCAGGAGGATATGGAAAAATTGTCGGACGTAAATCTCACAACGTTAAGTGTCCACTTTGATTTAGCTGAGCAAAAATCTGCCCATATGACATAGGCAACGGGTCGAGTTGTCTTCTTGGCTGTCTCGGCCTTTGCTGTCTCTGGGCCGGAGCATTATGATATTGCGATGGAGGAACTCTCTGATAATTCTATTGTTGATTCTGTTGTTGAGCTGGTTGTTGGTAGGGAGCTTGGCTACTGCAGCTACTTGTTGATACTGGATATCCACCGGAGCTCTGCCCCTTGGTCCTCTCATCACGGTATTAGCCTCATCTTCCCTTTTCTTTATAAAAGGCTTTCTTCCTCCATTCATTGGGACTGCAACCTTGTTCTTTTTCAAAGTGCTCTCGATTCTTTCACCTACTGACACCACTTCAGCAAAGTTAGGGAAACTGGACCCAAGCATGCGGTCCAAGTACTGCGGTTGTAGAGTTCCCATAAACATGTCAGTTAACTCCTTAGTCAGCAATAGTAGTTGAACACGGGCAGCCAACTCTCTCCACCTTTGGGCATATTCCTTAAATGACTCGTTGTTACGTTGAGTCATATCTTGCAGCTGCGTGCGATTTGGTGCCAAATCAGTATTATACTGATAATGTTGTGCAAACGCATCTGCTAGATCTCTCCACGTGCTGATTTGTCCTTTTTCTAACTGCATATACCATTCCAACGATGCCCCACTGAGGCTATCTTGGAAGTAGTGTATTAAGATCAAGTCGTTATCAATGTGAGCCGCCATCTTGCGACAGTATGCTCTTAGATGGGTTTGGGGGCAACTGACCCCCTTGTACTTCTCAAAGTCTGGGACTTTGAATTTCTTCGGTATCACCAATCCCGGGACTAGGCACATGTCAACAACATCCAACCCTGGAGTCTTTTTGATTTCCAATGATTTGATTTTCTCTTCAACAATTCGTAGTCTATCTGCAGCAAGGTCATTAGTAACCCCCATACTGTGTTGAGGGGGAGGTGGTGGAGGTTGGTAAAAAGCATCATATTGTTCATTCATGTCTGCTTCAGAGCCTTGACGCGCGGATATGGAATGGTCGACAAGATCCACGTGAGGAGTCTTAACAATCCCAGAAGTTCCTATATTGTCAGCCACCTTCTTGGCATTAGCAAAAGTCTCCTCATTGTTTTCTTTTTGGGCTAACGTCAGCATTGTCTCCAACAGCTGATCCATCTTCATCTTGAGAGCGTCGATGTCGCCCCTCATGGTGTTCTGAGTCTCTTCCATTTGTTCAAGCGTCATTTGAAAGTTGCGCCTGGTCTCGTAGCGATGTCGAGTAGTCAGCTTTCAAATTCTGAAGGTATGAAGGAAAAGTCCGATGAGTTGTAATGTCGGGTGAATGTGCAAAATGCTTATGTTTATGCTTATGATTATATATTTTTTTTAGGGAAGCATTTATACCAACGGTTTTTTATCAATCATTCAAACGACACAAGAACAAAATTAAAAAAAAAAAAAAACTACTCCTCATTCATTCAAATTGTTCCAACATAAACAGAGTACAATCCATCCAGGAATATAAATTTGCGAAAAATAATAGAAAAAACAAAGAAAACTTCAAGCTTAATTTCTTCGTGCTTCACGCTCCTTGAGCTCTTCCTTGAATCTTGCCAACATTTCCTTGCACACACATATGAACTCATAAATAGCCGGAGCGGTAGAGTCATCTATGGCTTCCATAGCATCTCGATGTTTCCATATCAGATCTTTGGCTAACCAGTTACAAAATTCCACCAACCCATTTAGCCTGTTGCGGTATGCATCTCGGTTATCCTTCATGATGTGAATGGATTGCTCATATGCCGCAACATCACGAGCTAACTGGTCTCTTGCAGCAGACCAAATTGCTTGGTCTTCCTTGATAGCTCCTATCTGATTCTCCTGATACTTAATAAACTTCTTGAGCCCATCCATGTCAGCACATATTTTACGCCAGTCTTCTGGTTTAACCCAAGATGAGTTTAGGGCTTCTTCTTTGAGTTGACGTTCTTTATCCTCGTCAGTTCTTGATTGACGTAGTGCAGCACCAAATGTCTTGATTTCAGCTCCTAATGTCTCCCTGATCTCCTTATTCTGTTTAGTGGCTAGAAGATACCACTGTTCATTCTCTCACCATTTTCTACGAGCGTGGTCCAACTGCTCTTTGAGGGATTCTATGCAACTGTCAGCCTGGTTGATACATACTTTGGTCCTTTTCCTTTTACCCTTTTCTTCATTAATCTTGCTTCCCATCTCTTCAATTCGCTTATCCTTTCTCTCAATCTCATACCTCATGTGATTCTTTTCATTAGTCACATTTTGAAGCTTGACTTGTAAATCTTCGTTTTCTTTCCCTAGCTGGGCTATCTTGACTCTCATCTCTTCCACTTCTTCGACTGATACGGGTACTGGTTGCGGAGTGGTGAGTTTAGGAGGTGCCTCAATAGAAAAGGGGAGCTTAACTATTTTGACCCTCTCTAGAACCCACTACCGAAAAGGCATCCTGGTCACACCATCCCTTCTTCTCAAATCTGATACTTTAGTATGAACTTTCTGCCAAGATCGTACAATCTGACAGAGAAGTGAGGGATCTTTGGCACCTCTCTCAAGGAGGATCATTCCTTCTAGTTCTTTGTCTTCAGGTTTCCCTAACATTGGGTACTCAAATTGTCGTATGGCTAGTATAGGGTTATAGCTTATACAACCTTTTGATCCGATCAACGGTACGTTGCAAAAACTACCACAACTCATGATGATTTCACTTACTTCCAACTTGTTCGGGTACCAGGTAATGTTCTTTTCAGAGATAGATACTAGAAATTGAGCCCATTCCCCACTGTTCAAAGTAGGGACGGTGGCGTGACGTTTGAGTATGTGAGAAGTGAGCCATTTGTAGAGAATAGGGAGACAAAATGTCAACACTGAACCTTTTCTTTCATGGCGAAGGTGTAAAGTGTAGAAAACATCAGCCAAGAGAGGGTGTACCGGGCTTTGCTCCTTCTTCCAAACGGCCCAAAATACGCTGACGGCTGCAGAATCAATGAAATCTTCGAAAGTGGGAAACAATACTAGCCCATAGACGAGGAGAGCCAATATGTTCACCAAAGCATCCCATTGTTTGTTCTTTAACATCTTAATCGCTTCTTTCTCTAGTACAATGCTTCTAAAGCCAAAGAAATCTTCTCTTTTCTTCCAACCAGCTTTGGCTATTGAAATCGATATTTTGAGAGCATCGGCCAATTCTTCCACTTCTGGAGTCTGCCCTATCATAGTATAAGGTGCCCTACCCTTGACCGGGAAACCTAGGAACCCCTCAAACTCTTCAATAGCAGGTGTTAAGTAGAAATCTTGAAATAGGAAGCTTCTCATTTGCGGATCATAAAATTGTGCCAAAGCTGTAATAGCAGGGACTTGTACTTCAATCATTAGCAGATCGGTCACCTGGCCAAACCTTCCTATCAGAGTCTTCTTGAAGATGGCAGGCATTTCTTTCAAACAGTTCATGACCACACTAACATCAGGCTTGAGTGCCTTAAGCTGAATAGTCTTTCTCTTTTCTGAACTTGCGGCCATTTTGTGAATGTATTTCAACCTGTCAATATAAATGCTTCCCTGAAAATAAAAACTAGTGTAAGTTATGATGCATATGTAAATGTTTATGAATGCAACAGTGCGGGATCCAGGCTATCACAAGTATCTCCCACCCTCCTAATAGGTATAAAGATAGTTTTAAATTCTTTACCCAAAATGAGCCACTCACGGGATAGTTTCTACGTGGACGGACGGGGTTCTCAAGGTCATAGATACCAATGATACCACCGTCACGCAACAAGCGAGCTGCATTACGACGGTAATACCAAAGGATCTCTCGAGAGAGGAGTCTTCATGTCAGGCCCACGAGAAGCGAGTCATCGGGGACCAACACTACACGACTATCAATATAGAAACTGGTTCTAAGAGCGGTTCCCAGAGTCATGGACCCTTCATGAATCAAATCGTGCAACAGGCTAGCTGCGTTACGATAAGATCTACGAAAAGGTCTATTTTGGAGGAGCTTTCATGCTAGACACACAAGGAGCGAGTCCTCGGGGACTAACATTACTCGACTACCGATTCTAAACTATGTTTTCTCTCTTCTTTTTCCAAAGCTCGGGTGTAGAGCTTTACTTGTGATATTTTCCCGGAATCCAACAAGCAAATGTAATACATTACACATAATAGAAAAAAGTAGTAAATAAACAACAGGAGAACATAAGCACAAAGAAAAAAAAAACATAAGCACACAGAAATCGATTAAGAAAAAGTCAACACTCTCAAATAGAGTCAAGTTAGGCTTGACTCTCTCTTGCATAGGGCAATGTGGTGCTCCCCAGCAGAGTCGCCATCTGTCGTACCTCGAAAAATACGATCCTCACGATGGACGCGGAAAATACTGTTCGAAACAGAGTCGCCGCCGAACTTTATTCATTCCAAGGATGGAATAGGAAAATATCGATAAAACCTTTAAGGGTGATAAGAACATGGTCATCGCAACCAATATTCTAGGTTCGGGAGTCGGTTACGCAGAGGGAAGGTATTAGCACCCTCTACGTCCGTTGTACTCAACGGGAACCTCTTGATCGATTCGAGAGTAAAGTTAGCTATGCTTGTTTGTTTTCTTCTAAGGTTTCTCCTATAGGGGGAATGAGTGGTTTTAAGATAGGGTGCTCGCCAAGGATTAGGGCCCTTGTGCCTAGGTATCTTCACTTGTAAGAAGTGGAAAATCAGAGCATTCATAGTTCGTGGGACTACGGGAAAAAGAAGGGATTGTGCTCGCCAAGATCATCGCAATCTTGTGCCTACGTATCTTACATTCAAGAGGGAATGAAGAATCAGAGCAGTCGTAGTTCGGCTAACTACGGTTTGTGGGTTTGGTAAACGAACGAGTGTTTAGGTCGCATTCTAACTGCTAAACATTGGCTTGTCTGCTCGCTATGGGAGGCTGAAGCACTAATTTATCATGCGCGGAAGAAAGGACTAAACAATGTTCTTTAAGAAAATGTGTATTTGAGTTGGAAATCGCACGAGGGCGAGGAATTTAGGTTTCTCGTATTGGATGTTTTGGTTAGAGGATATATTTGAATAGGTTTAAGGTTTCGATCGCACGGGGGCGAGAAAGAGGAATTTGGTTAGGTAATTTGATGGAGAATGACGACTATTCGATAAACGAGACGTCAGCCTCGTAATCAATTAATCGGGGCATTATTGGAATGCTAGATTCCAACGACACCTTTTTCATTCGACTAATTATGAAATATGTTTGAGAAAGTTTCAATCGCACGGAGGCGAGGAAAGAGAGTTGGGTTGAATATTTTAAGGGAGAATGACGACTACTCGATAAACGAGACGTCAGTCTCGCAATCGATTAATCGGGATATCATTGGAATGCTAGATCCTAATGATACCTTTTTCATTAATTATGAAAGTGTATTCGCATGGACAATGGTGGCATTTGTCAAAGTAGTTAGGGCATGTATTTTAGAGACGAAAGGTCGAGTAATCCACAACCTAAAGCGTACGCCCCGAGAATGGTTACTCAAGAATTCAAGGAGCGCGAGACTCCAAGAACTCAATTCTTTCGTAATTTTTAATCAAGAAAATAGTTTAGATTTGACGTATGGTTTAGAAACATACTAGGGTTTAGACTCGATCGCACAAAGGTGAGGAACGAGATTAGATGGTTTGAAAAATTAGGAGGAATGACGACTACTCGATAAACGAGACGTCGGCCTCGTAACCAATTAGTCGGGATATCGTTGGAATGCTAGATCCCAACGACAATATTTTTCATCCCATTAATTATGAAATAGTGTTTGTTGGATAGTGAAAGTATTTGTCCAAATAATTAAAGGAGGTATTTTAGAAACGAAAATTCGAACGACACACCATTCAAGGCGTACGCCTCAATAGTAATCACTCTCGAATTCGAGGAATGCGCGACTCCAAGAACTCGATTATTTCGTGATTTAATTATGAAAATAAGTTGAAAATATTAGCGTACTCGGACTAGGCGCGCTATGTATTCTAGAAAATAAGATCGAAAGGGTCACAACTCGAGGTGTACACCTCGAGAGTGGTCGCTTAAAAAATTCAAGGAAGGCGAGATCCAAGAATTTAATATCTTTAAGAAGAAATAGGTTTTAAATAAAGTATATTTTTTTGAAAAGTTTATTATTTAAAAGTATTAATTTGGTAATAATTTTGACATATATTTTAAAAGAATAATTTGAATTGATTTATAAAAATGTCTAAGAGTAATTAAAAAAAACTATTTTTTAGAAATTCAAATAAATTAAATGAAAAAGTAATTTGAAAACCGAAAGACGGAACAACCACAACTCAAGGGCGTGCGCCTCGAGAGCGGTTGTTCGAGGACCCAAGGAGTGCTAGACTCCGAGAGTTCACTACTTTCGTGTAAATTAATTAAAAAGAATTTTATTCATTCTAAACAAAATAAAAAATTTGAATTTAATTATAAGAAAATAAGAAACAAATTTGATAAATTAAATAGAATTTAAATAAATCAAATTGTTAAACAAATATCAATTATCAAAAAATCATAAATAAAATAAAAAAACTAATAAAAAAATCACTAATATTGACTTGATTATATATAGGAACGTGGTTAACTATATTAAATCAAAGACATGTTGGGGTGCTAATAGAAGCAAACAAAGAGGTCATACCACAAGGGCCCATTTTCGGAACCCAAAGTGATCATAAACAGCCAAGAAAATGAAGAGGCAGTTAGCCTTTTATTCTTACACGTGCGGGTAAACCTCAACAGCCAAAGAAAGACCAAATCAACTTGGTCTCTTCCCCATCATTAATGGCAGTGCATCATTTAATAACATAAAAAATAATTGCTGTTGATAAACCTAAAAAAAAAACAATTTTCAAGACCTCCCTTATCCTAATTAGCACTGGTTCCGATGCATTAAGAGAGAGAACCAGCCTTTTAGAAACACAATCCCAAAACTCTCCCCTCACTTCGTCCGTCCCATTTCCTTTCCTCTTCTCTTTCTCTGAACTTCTAATCTCCATGAAAACAAATAACTCGAAAACAACCTCAAGAACGAAACTTTGAAATCTACTCAGAAATTCCCAAATGTCTTCCACAAATCCTAAACATTTGCCCACTATAACCAAAACGAAAAAAACCTAAAATCCCTCATATGGTTCTAATATAGGGTTTGGAGACGTGTGAGGGTTAGTTACTGAAGATCTTGCAATCGAGTTCTCAGACTAGAAGAACCATTGAGGTTCAAAGCATGTCATCGACCATTATTGAACAAGAAGCAAAATGATAATGAAGCAGGATAGCAATCGTAATCAAAGAGTCAAAATAACAACCATCAGCGGAGAAATAGCGTCAACAGAACTTTACCTGAGTCCGAAGTTCCGGCGAGATTTCTGAGAAACGCTGCCCCGAGTAAGTTCAACGCGCCACCCCCTTATCTCTTTCTTTTGTTTTCTGCTTCTTTTGCCTTTCAAATGCGTCTTTTCAAATGAATGTGTGTGTGTTCGAGCTCAAAGTTTACTCGAATTCAAAATGGTGAATCTGAGGAACCTTTGTGAATACGAGCTTTGGAGTGGGGTTTGGGTAATGATTTGGGCAGAGTAGTGTTAGGGTTTTTTTCCTCTTTCTGCAGAATGATTGGGGGTTAATTTATAGGGGATTTTTAGGGTTTCTGATACGTGTGAGAAATCAAAATTTGTTGAAGAAAAAGCTTGATTCGTGTGAGGTAGGACGATGAGGTGTATTGGGTAGTACAAATCCGTTATGTGCTATACCACAATTTCTGCTTTTCTGGGATTTGGGTGATAGTGACCTCTGTATTTTTCTGTAGTGAGCTAATAAAATATCTGTTTTTTTAACGAGTTTTTACTTGTGTTAAAACGTAATTCATGAACTTTTTACCATGCTGATGTGGTAGTATTTGGTTGACTTGCATCACCTCTGACTATTTAAACTTTATGAAAAAACTTTGAGTTTTGCTGACAAACCAAGAATGTATTCCTTGATGCCTCTGCCTGTCTTAATTCTTTGATTATCACGTCATCTTGTTCACTCTATTAAGATGCATTGTTTTCTTGTAGTTTGAAGGTGCTAAGCTTTGCACAAGGGGAAAATGCAGTGCTGGTCTCTTGAATAAATTGTTGTTTAAGGAATCATGGCAGGATGAGAGTTTGATTATGAGCAATATTTGGTGGCTTGTAGACTCAAAGTTAACATGACTTATTAGTTTCATACTCACTTTAAATGAGTTGCAAAACATTCCAAGCATCTCAGGTAAACTTTCAGTTTGTAAGCAATCTCATCTAGTTAACAATTTGTGGCCTTCTAACATACTCACTGATGGCTAGTCTTATTAGCTATTCATGCTGACCAGTTTCTATTTATCTCTTTGTGTTGCATGAGCTTGACATGGGAGTGGAGCATCCACATTATCTCAGAGTTTGAAGCTTGTATTGAGGTAGAGTTTGGAAGCGGCATACTTAGGACGTATTTAACTGAACATCCGATGATGCTGTCTGAAGCATTGTGGCAGAGCTAGTATTATTTAACGCAATGGATGGTTGTTGGAACTGGGAAATTGATCCTGGAAACATTGTCAACTCTGCTGGAGTAGAAAAGGGGTTGTTGTTTTGAGCACCTAAGACTCCACTGCCGAATAGGTTTCCTGTGTTGGATGTGAAAGAGTTTCATGTGTTGTTTTGAGAACCTGAGATTCCACTTCCGAATAAGTTTCCTGTGTTGGATGTGAAAAAGTTTCCTCCACTACCAAAGGACTTAGGCTGCACTGGAGCGATTGCTGGTGGTGCAGAGCGCCTTTCAAAACCAGTGTTCAGTGAAGCACCCAGTTGGCTAAAGCTTGAGACTGATAAAGGACCATTATTTTGCGTAGCTGGTGAAAATGCATTTGCATTGGCTCCATTAGATTGGTACTTTTGAATGTCAAGAGAAGAATTTAGAGGCATTTTGTAGGGTTCAGAAAGTAGTTTGTCAAACTCACCCAACTTGGATTTTAGTATGTTTCTCTCTTTTTCAACAATTAGCGGCAAACTCATTCCGTTCTTAGCATCCTCGTAAGCTGATGCCTGTAATTCTTCATAGCTAATATCTCCAATAATGTCACAAGGAGCACCTTTGCAATGACCATAGCATGTAAGTATCCAAAGTGGTTTCTCTTGCTCAAAATCTTCTGCAATCTGGCGCTTGCAAATCTCAAGATCTGTGCATTTATGATTCATTGTTTGGGAATCATTATCAGAGGGACGTTGAGTGCCATTCTGAGGTTTGGATGACGTTTGACTCCATTTGTTTTCAAAAGGCTGGAATTGGTTTAGTTTGGAGTCGGAACAAGGGGCCCCGTTTGACTGAGAGGTATTCTGTGATCCAAAACCAAAAGGATTGTTCTTTTGTTGTTGGTTGGGAGCAGAGGCAGAAGCAGACCCAAACCCAAAGGGGATTTTATTGGTTTGTCCTCCAAAGGCATTAGATTTTCGCTGCTGTTGATTTGGTTGTTGATGAAGAAATCTACACCTTTCTCCATAACTACAGCTGCCTCGCTGGAAATTTCTACAAAGGTCTTTCATGGTAAACTCAATTGAATACTGTTGAGTCTTTATTATAAAAAACAAAACCCTCGTGCGCTTTGAATCTTTGAATCAATCAATTGCTCGCATGGATTTAGCCAAAACAAGTACTCTTGTGCATAGTGCACCACAGTTTCTAATCTCCTCGATCTTTTTCTTGTGCAACTTGTAGATATGGGGTCTGGGTTTTGAGTTACTGCGAAAGACATGATATTTTGCCTGTGTTGGTAATCAATATTTGTGGTTAAATCTGATGTTATTCAGGCTTTGATTCAACATTGCAGGATATGTTTTGCCTTTTATTGACGTCCTGGACTGTGTGGGATTAGTAATTAACTTCCCACCAAAAGCATGACAATCTCCAAATAGGCAGTTCAAGAAATGAGATATTGTCGCTACAAGATCATGATCCTTTGTGTCTCTCGACAAGTCCTTGATAACATGCTTTGCTGATCTGACAATAATCACATTATTAAAGAGATCCCATAGATGAGGTAAATGTTGAGTCCCCTCCGCCACATTAACAACGCAGGTGTAATGCTTCCGCAAGTGTCTAACCATCCATAGACGAAACTCCTAGTGTGCATAGGTCTTGTACAAACTTTGGAAATACAACATCAGTAGGGTATTGACTAACTTTTCTCACATTATCTTCATTAGCTGCTATTTCCTCTGCTTTATGTGTTGCTGCTTTTACTAACCAATTTCATCCTTTTTGTGCATTTCACTAGTTTTGGAGATGGATAAATGAAGGAGTTTAGTTGACGCTTGTGCCAAGGCCTATGGACAGAACTTCGACACGAACAACCAGCCTGGTTCAAATTTGATGAATTTGACCTTGGTTTGGTGAATTTTGGATATTGACCAGGCGGACAAGCATGCTGAAGTTTGGTGCAGGCTTGTCACTTTCAAGTATGCATCGAAACTTCTTTTTACTCCTCGTCCTTTATAGTGATAAGCATTAAGTCTTGCTGCAGTTTTTTTTCTAACTTGCTTATTGTTTTGACAGAGATGGAAGGTCTTTCTAATTTGATTTCTTTATTTGGCCACGCATGTACCCGAAAAATGATCCAGGCTATACAGCACAATCCTCTCGTCTGCAGCTCCTGAGATACCGTCTTTGCAAGACCGAAGCATTGAAGAATCTTCATATCCAGCTATGACATTTAAACATCCTTGTGATTCAGAAGGTACAAACATTTGAAGTGCCATGCACATTCTTTTACTGCTAATATTTGAAAAATTGCTGCTACCAACATTTGGAGGGATTTGTGCAAATCTCTCAGCTGACTTAACAATTTTCTATTTCCGGCTTGTTGACATTTTCCTATTTTGTGGTATTGTTAGGCAGTAATGACAACAGTTGCGAACCTAATGAAACAAGGTGTTGAGTAATCAAGAGAAGGTGTGTTATGAGTTGTTGCGGAAAACCGAATGCGACACTTGACTTGTTACGGACAAAAGAACCAGGAATTGTGACTTGTTTTGTTGAATGCGAAGTACCTACAATTGCTGTCAGTTGTAGGACGAAGTCGTCGCCGGTTGACAAGATGAGTCCAACAGAAGCTGCAGATGAGATGTTTTAATAGGTTATGAAGGTTTTGGTATGATGGCAGCTGGTAGTCACTTCTAGGATTAGGCTTCACATTTATGACAGAACTCCTGTTTGCTTGCAACTCTGTACTGTTATTATTTATGCTGAAAGTTAATTATTGTAAGGTGATAAGAACTTTGGAGTGGTGTAAGGGCTTTATTTGAAATAGTCTCTCCAACTTTTTACCATTCTAAGTATTACATCCATAATTTGGCATGTATGAGGAATTTTGAATTCATGTTTGCGTGTCTCACCGTCCTTGGTTGGTAATCCTGCTTAAAATCCTCTGCTCTGTGTTCCAAAAATGATTGGCATATGATCCTAACAAACCTTTCTCTCACGGCCTGTATTTCTAAAAAATGGATGTTGTCTTTAGGCATTGCCATATGGTTTAAGCCACGCTGAATAATGACTCGGCCTCTCACCATTACTTGAAAAGGATATTTGGTTAAATCATATTCTATCCTCAAAGATTTTGCACCACCTGGGTTAAAATGAAAAGTTCCCATGCCTTAGAAAATAATTCAAGTACTGCACTAATCTGCCCAATCATGAATTTATAATTTGAAGATGACTCAAAACAAGGCAACTTGACTAGCAGTTACATCCTGGCTTTAGTATCAACAAATTAAATCATGGCTTATGGACCAATTGAGCCTAACCAAAACAAATTTGATTATAACTTGGGATTTTAAAACAAATTCAAACATAGTTTGAGACACATTGCCAATTTTGAAAATCAACAAATTAAGTCAAAATTTGTTTCCACTTGGTCCTAAACCAAACAAAGCTTGGAGATTGAAGCAATCTTAATCGTGGCCCGTTTTAAATCAAGATTGGAAATAGCTTTGACAAGACAAAGCTTGGTTCATTTGACCTCGTGGCCTTGGCATCCACCTGAAATATGGTTTAGAATCAACTTGAAACCACTTGATAATGTCTTGAGATGAATCAAAACATCTTCTGGACATAATTGCATCTAGATTCAATTATGACTTGAAATTTGTAAGCTAAATCTAAGTTTGTCACAAACTAATTTAGAATCCAAACATAAATTGACGTTTACATTCAATTTGAAGAAAGCTTGAGGTCAAATCGATCGTGTCTAGAAGCAAGTACCTTTGAACAACTTGGATCAGGTGCATATCGTAATAAGCAACTTATAGTGAAGCTTAAACGACCTTTAGAGAGGTTTGTAATCAAATTGAAATAGGATTTAAATTTCCTGAAAACCAACAATCACGTTGCAAGATAGATCCAATCATGTATTTTATGCCATTGACCATATCATATCTGTCTGATCGTGAAAACAAGGACACACATGAGTTTGGGTATAAGGGGTTGGAGGCACGCTCTTCCCACATAAATTGCTAGGAATTATAACCACAATGAGTACATATAAAGTCTTTATAAACGAAGTCTTAGAGAATCATGGCCAGAAGTCGTGAAGCAGTCGAACCTCCATTAAATACCGAAGTAGGACAAATTTGGGGTGTGACAGTACGCTCACACACACACACACACGCGCGCGCGCGTGCACATACTCACACGCACACGCACACACGTGTGCACACACACGCACACACGTGTGCACACACACACACACACACTCTCTCTCTCTCTCTCGCACACGCACACACACCAAACACACACGCGCGCATACACACACGAACACACACACGCACGTACATACGCACTCACTCACACACACACACACACACACACACCTACACACATAAACACACACGCGCATGCATACATTCTATCTCTTTCTCACACATAAAGGCACACGCGCGTGCACCCACACACACACATGCATACGCACACACACGCATACACACACACACGCATACAAACACGCGCGTGCACACACCCATGAGCTTGCACATACACACACACGCACACACACAAACACGCATGCAGGCACACACACACGTGTGCGCACACACACGTGTGCGCAAACACACGTGTGCGCACACACACGTGTGCGCACACACACTTGTGCGCACACACACGTGTGCGCATACACACACACTATCTCTCTCTCTCTCACACACACATACAGACGTGCGTGTATACACACACACACGCGCGCTCGTATGCGCACACACACACGCGTGCACGCACACACACACACGCACACACACACACACACGCGCACACAAGGATGCACACCAACACACACGCACGTGCACAGACACACATACACACGTGCGCACACACACATACAAACACACACGCGCGCGTATAGACACATAAATAAATACGTGCGTGCCCACACACACACACACAAAGGCGCGTGCAAACATACACATGCGCGCGCACGCGAGCTTTCGCATGCACACACACGCACCTACGCACACACACACGTGCGTGCACCCACAAAACACACAGACACGCGCGCGTGCGCACATACGCAAACACACAGGTGGGCATACACACAGAAACACACAGACGCACACACGCACACAGCGCTCACACACCCACACACACGCACACGCGTGCACACACCCACGCACGCACAAGCACATACACATACACACACGCGTGCGTACACGCTCTCTCACACTCACACACACACCCACGAACAAACGCACACACGCACACACCCTCACACACATATGCACAAGCACACACACGCGCGAGGTGCACATACATACGCACACACGCACACAGACAAGCACGCACGCACGCTCGTACGTACACACGCGCATGCACACACACGTGTGCACACACGCACACGCACACGCACACACATACGTGTGCACACTCTCTCTCTCTCTCTCTCACACACACACACACACACAAACACACACACGTGCCCTCACACACACACGCAAACACGCACGCTCGCACGCACACACACACAACCGCACACACAAACGCTTGTGTATACACACATACACACACATGTACACACACACATGCGCGTGCGCACACACACACACTCTCTCTCACACACACACACACGCGCACGCTCATGCGCGCGCCCACAAACACACACACGTACATATATACACGCGCGTGCGCACACATACACTCTCTCTTTCTCTCACACAAACACGCGCATGTGTGCGCCTACGCACACACACAAACACGCGTGCACACACTCACACGCGCACACACACACATACAAACACACGCGCGGGCATATTCTCACGCGCGTGCACACATACACACACGCACGCACGCACGCAAAGCACACTTGCACACGCACACATACATACACAAAATCACACACGCGCTTGCACACACCCAAGCGCGTGCATACACACACACATACACACACACACGTGCGCTCACTCTCTGTCTCACACACACACACACACACACACACACACACATACACACACATACACGTGCGCGCACAAACACACACATACTCGAGCGTGCGCCTGCGCGC
>OZ012739.1:403013795-403018795 GCA_963859935.3 Lathyrus sativus | reverse complement strand
GTGTGCGCGCATACCAACACACAGACACACACACGCGCGCACACTAACTCACAAACACACACACGTGCGCATGAATCAACACACACACACACATACGCACGTGCGCAGGTACACGCGCACACACACACGCACACGTGCGCACACACTCTCTCTCTCTCTCACACACACACACCACACATACGCGCGCACACGCACATACACACACCCACACACGCACCGACACACGGACACACACAGACTCACACGCATGCATACACACACGCGTGCGCACACCCTCGCGCATGCACACACATGCACACGTACACACCCACACACACGCGTGCGCACACACTCTCTCTCTCACACACACACGTGCGCGCACCCACACACACACGTACACGCACGCGCGTGCCCTCGCACACACACGCGCACTCCCTCACGCATGCGCCCACTCCTGCACTCACGCACGCCCGTACCCACACAGACACACACACACGTACACATGCACACACGCACACACACACACACACACACGTGTGCATACTCTCTCTCACACACACACACACACGCGTGTGCACACACATACACACACACACACACGCGTGCGCACACACATACACGTGTGCGCGCACACACACACACACACACGCACACATGCACGCACATACAAACACACACACGGTCGTGCCTGCTCACTCACACACACACGCACAACCGTAAACGAGCGCGTGCGCACACACTCACACACACGCGTGCGCTCACTCTCTGTCTCACACACACAGATACACACAAACACACGTGCGCGCACAAACACACATACACGCGTGCATGCGTGATTGCTTACACACACACGCACGCAAGCATGTACGCACGGACATGCTCACCCCAACACACAGACACGCACACACGCCCTCAACCCAACACACACACACGCGCCTCTCGCCCACACACATGTGCACACACACATACGCACGCGCGCACGCATGCACGGACACACACACATATACAAACGCGTGTGCACACATACACACACGCACACTCTCTCTCTCTCTCTCTCTCTCACACACACACACAAACACACGCGTGGGCACACGCGTGCGTTTACGCATATACACACACCCACATACACACGCGCACACATACACACGCACACACACACACACACATGCGTTTACACATATACACACACGCACACACACGCGCACACATACACACGTGCGAACAATCTCTCTCATACACACACACATACCACACACGCACACACACACACACACACACACACACATCCACCCACACACGTACACACACACTCACACGCATATACACACACGCGTGCCCACACCACCGTGCATGCACACACACGCACACGCCCACACCCACACACACGCGTGTGCATACTCTCTCTCTCTCACAAACACACACACATGCGCACACACACACACACGAACACGCCCGCGCGTGCCCGCTCACACACGCGTGCGCCCACTCCCTCACGCATGTGCGCACTCCTGCACGCACGCACGCCCGCTCCCACACAGACACACACACACACACACACACACACACACGTGTGCATACTCTCTCTCACACACACACATACACACACACACACACGTGTGCACTCACATACACACACACACACACATGTATGCGCGCACACACACACGTACACATACACGCACACACACACGCACGCACACACTAGCGCATGTGCACCATCACACGCGCGTGCACATACAGATACGCACACACACACACGCACACACACGCACAAACACACACACACACACACGTGCGTACACACTCTCTCTCTCTCTCTCACACAAACACACAAACACATACACACGCGTGCGCACACACCCACGCGTGTGCATATACACACACGCTAACACAAACGCACACGCACACACACACGTGTTCGCTCACTCTCTGTCTCACACACACACATAACACACACACACGTGCGCGCACAAACACACATACACGCGTGCATGCGTGATCGCTTACACACACACCCACACATGCACGCAAGCACGCACGCACGCACGCGCTCACACAAACACGCACGCACGCGCTCACACCAAAACACAGAGACGCACAAACACATACGGGTGCGGGAGCACACACACACACACGTGCGCTTCTCGCCGACACACGTGCGCACACAAATATACGCACACGGGCACGCACGCACGCTCTCCCTGACACACACACACACACAAACGCGTGTGCACATACACAGAACTGCGCGTACGCACACACACACACACACACACTCTCTCTCTCTCTCTTTCACACACACACACACACACAAACACACACGTGCACACACACACACACACACACACACGTGCGTTTACACATATACACACACGCATATACACACGCGCACACATACACACACACACACTCACACACACACGCGCGGGTGCATCCTCACACGTGCGTGCACATACGCACATGCACACAGACAAACACGTGCGCACACTCTTTCTCTCTCACACACACACCACACACACGCGCGCGCACACACGCACGCACGTGCGCGCACACACACGTACAAACAGACGCGCACACATATGCATGCACACACACGCGCGGGTGCACTCTCACACGCGTGTGCACGTACAAATACGCACACACACACACATACACACGCACACATGTGCGCATACTCTCTCTCTCACACACACCACACACACACGCACATGCACCCACACACACGCGCACAAACACACACACACACGCACCCACACACCCGCACACACACACACACACACGTGCACACGCACACACCCACACACACACACACGAACACGCGCTCGCGTGCCTGCACAAACACACAAACGCGCGCGCGCATTCTCTCACAAACACGCACGCGCACGCCCGCACCCACACACACACGTACATACACACACGCACACACAAACGTGCATGCACACACAGACACAGACACACATGCATACACACACGCACATACACACACACGCACGTGCGTGCAAACACCCATGCGCGTGCACATACGCACACACACACACGCACACACGCACATACACGCGTGCACACACACACTTACACGCGCACGCGCACGCTCGAACGCAGACACGCACATACACGTGCGAACATACACGCGCGTGCACAGATACACATACACACGCGTGCTCACATTCTCTCACACACACAGACACGTGCGAGCGCGCGCAGTCACAAACATACACAAACACACACACACGTGTGCATGCTTGCACGCACACACGCATGCACGCACTCACGCACGCACTCACGCTCGCACGCACACACGCGCGTGCGCACGCACACGCTCACACACACGCACACACACATATGTGCGCACATTCTCTCTCTATCTCTCTCTCTCACACACACACAAACACAAACACACACACACACACATACACGTGCGCGTGCACCCTAACACACAGACACACACGTACACACACACACAAACACACACACACACACATACACACACATGTGCGCGCGAATCCACACACATGCACGCCCGCGCCCGCACACCCATATACATACATACACGCACAAACAAACACGCATGCATACACATACACACACACACACGCACACGCACACACACACATGCACGTGCGTGAAAACACCCACGCGCGTGCACATACGTACACGTACACGCACACACGCACGCGCACACATACACAGACAAACACACACGCGCGCGCATGCACACACAAACATACAACCGCGCGCGTGCGCGCACGCTCTCACACACACGCGTGCGCACACACAGTCATACACACGCACGCACGCACATACACGTGAGAACACATGCGCGCGTGCACACACACACACACACACACGCGTGCGCATACTCTCTCTCACACACACACACACACAAACGTGCGAGCGCGTGCTCGCACACACACGCATGCACGCTCGCACCAACACACGCACACAAACACACAAACGTGCACGTCTGCACTCACACACGCACACACACTCGCACATACACACGCACACACACATATGTGCACACATTCTCTCTCTCTCTCTCTCTCTCTCTTTTTCACACACACAAACAAACACATACACACGTGCGCGCGCACCCCAACACACAAACACACACGTGCACACACACACACAGGTGCGCGCGAATCCAAACACACACACGCGTGCGTACGCACGCACACATACACATGCACGCACGTACACACACCCGCGCACACATACTCATGAACAAACCCGCGCGGGTGCACCCTCACACGCGCGTGCGTACACACACATACATACACACGTGCGCACGTACAAACACACGCGCACACATACTCACGAACACACCCGCGCGGGTGCACCCTCACACGCGCGTGCACATACAGATACGCACACACATGTGCGCGCATACACACTCTCTCTCACACACACACACACATACCACACACACGCACACGTACACACACACACACACACACGTGCACACACACGTGAAAGCACCCACGCGCGTGCACACACTCACACACACACACACACGGACATGCGCTCGCGTGCCCGCACACACACACACAAGCGCGCGCGTGCACAAACACAAACACGCGCGTGCACAAACACAAACACGCGCGTGCACGCTCGCACGCACACACGTCCGCACCTGCACACACACATACACACTCACACACGCACAGGCACACACGAACACACAAACGCGCATGCACACGCAGACACACACACGCACACACGCACACACACGCACACGCACACACACACACACACACACACACACGTGTGTGGAAACAACCACGCGCGTGCACATACGCACATGCACACACACACACGCACGCGCACACACAAACAGACAAACACAAACACTGGCGCGCACACGTACACACACACATACACCCGCGCGCGTGTGCTCACACTCTCACACACACGCGTGCGCACACACAATCACACACATGCGCACACGCACACATGAACAAACACACATACACGTGCGAACACACACGCGCGTGCACACACACACATACACACGCCTGCGC
>OZ012739.1:403003795-403008795 GCA_963859935.3 Lathyrus sativus | reverse complement strand
CACTCTCACACACACAAACACGTGCGAGCGCGCGCACACACACAAACACATACGTGCGCGTCCTCACACTCATACACGCATGCACGCATGCACACACGCTTGCACCAACACACGCACACACACACACACACATGTACGCCTGCACTCACGCACACGCACCAACTCACACGCATGCACGCATGCACACACACTCGCACCAACTCACGCACACACACACAAACATGCATGCCTGCACTCACGCACGCACACACGCTCGCACGCACACACGCACACGCACACACACACACACGCACATATGTGCCCACATTCTTTCTCTCTCTCTCTCACACACACAAACACAAACACACACACACGTACACACAAACACGTGCGCGTGCACCCCAATACACAAACACACACGTGCACACACACACACACAAACACACACACATACACATACATGTGCGCGCGAATCCACACACACACGCACGCCCGCGCCAGCCCACCAATACACACACATACACACACGCACAAACAAACACGCATATACACACAGACACACACACGCACACACACACACACACACACACACAGATGCACGTGCATGGAAACACCCACACGCGTGCACATACGTACACGCACACACACACACACACACGTACGCGCACACATACACAGAAAAACACACACGTGCGCGCATGCACACACAAACATACAACCGCGCGCGTGCGTGCACACTCTCGCACACACGCGTGCGCACACACAATCACACACACGCGCGCACGCACGCGCACACATACACGTGCGAACACACGCGCGCGTGCACACACACACATACACACGCGTGTGCACATACACAGACCTGCGCGTGCGCACACACACACACACACACTCTCTCTATCTCTATCTCTCTCTCTCTCACACACACACACACACACACAAACACACACGTGTGCACACGCACACACACGTGCGTTTACACATATACACACACGCATATACACATGCGCACACATACACACACACACTCACACACACACGCGCGGGTGCATCCTCACACGTGCGTGCACATACGCACACGCACACAGACAAACACGTGTGCACACTCTTTCTCTCTCACACACACACCACACACACGCGCGCACACACACGCACGCACGTGCGCGCACACACACGTACACACAGACGCGCACACATATGCATGCACACACACGCGCGGGTGCACTCTCACACGCGTGTGCACGTACAGATACGCACACACACACACACACACACACATACACACGCACACATGTGCGCATACTCTCTCTCTCACACACACCACACACACACGCACATGCACCCACACACACGCGCACAAACACACACACACGCACCCACACACCCGCACACACACACACACACGTGCACACGCACACACCCCCCCACACACACGAACACGCGCTCGCGTGCCTGCACAAACACACAAACGCGCGCGCGCATTCTCTCAAAAACACGCACACACACGCACACACACACGCACATATGTGCGCACATTCTCTCTCTATCTCTCTCTCTCGCACACACACAAACACAAACACACACACACACACACATACACGTGCGCGTGCACCCCAACACACAGACACACACGTACACACACACACACACACAAACACACACACACATACACACACATGTGCGCGCGAATCCTCACACATGCACGCCCGCGCCCGCACACACACACACTGGTGCGCATACTCCCTCACACACACACACACAAACGTGCGAGCGCGTGCTCGCACCCACACGCATGCACGCTCGCACCAACACACGCACACAAACACACAAACGTGCACGTCTGCACTCACGCACGCACACACACTCGCACACACACACGCACACACACATATGTACACACATTCTCTCTCTCTCTCTCTCTTTTTCACACACACAAACAAACACATACACACGTGCGCGCGCACCCCAACACACAAACACACACGTGCACACACACACACGTGCGCGCGAATCCAAACACACACACGCGTGCGTACACACGCACACATACACATGCACGCATGTACACACACCCGCGCACACATACTCATGAACAAACCCGCGCGGGTGCACCCTCACACGCGCGTGCGTACACACACATACATACACACGTGCGCACGTACAAACACACGCGCACACATACTCACGAACACACCCGCGCGGGTGCACGCTCACACGCGCGTGCACATACAGATACGCACACACACGCATACGCACACACATGTGCGCGCATACACTCTCTCTCTCTCACACACACACACATACCACACAGACGCACACGTACACACACACACACACACACACACACACGTGCACACAAACGTGAAAGCACCCACGCGCGTGCACACACACACACACACACGCACACACACACACACACACGGACATGCGCTCGCGTGCCCGCACACACACACAAGCGCGCGCGTGCACAAACACAAACACGCGCGTGCACGCTCGCACGCACGCACGTCCGCACCCGCACACACACATACACACTCACACACGCACAGACACACACGAACACACAAACGCGCATGCACACGCAGACACACACACGCACACGCACACACACACGCAAACGCGCACACACACACACACACACACACACACACACACACACACACACACACGTGTGTGGAAACAACCACGCGCGTGCACATACGCACATGCACACACACACACACGCGCATACACAAACAGACATACACAAACACGTGCGCGCACACGTACACACACACATACACCCGCGCGCGTGTGCTCACACTCTCACACACACGCGTGCGCACACACAATCACACACACGCGCACACGCACACATGAACAAACACACATACACGTGTGAACACACACGCGCGTGCACACACACACATACACACGCCTGCGCACACTCTCACACACACAAACACGTGCGAGCGCGCGCACACACACAAACACATACGTGCGCGTCCTCACACTCATACACACATGCACGCATGCACACACGCTTGCACCAACACACGCACACACACACACACATGTACGCCTGCACTCACGCTTGAAAGCACACGCGCGCGTGCACACACACATATGTGCGCACATTCTTTCTCTCTCTCTCTCACGCACACACACACACACATGCGCATGCACACCAACACACAGACACACACACGTGCAGACACACACAAAAAAACACACACACAAACACGTGCGCACAAATCCACACACACACACACGTACGCACGTGCGCACGTACACACGCACACACACACACACACATGCGCACAGTCTCTCTCATACACACACACACACACACCACACACGCGCACACACACACACACCCACACCCGCACCCACACACGCACACACACACTCACAAGCAAGCACCCACACACGCGTGCACACACCTAGGCGCATACAGACACACGCACACGCACACACCCACACACACGCGTGCACACACTCTCTCTCTCTCTCACACACACACACTCGGGCACACGCACACACACACACGAACACGCACGCGAGTACCCGCACACAAAAACACACGCGCGCGCACTCCCTCACGCACGCACGCCCGCAAACACGCAGACATACACACGCACGCACACTTGCACACGCGCACACACACACACACACAAGCACGCGTGTGCACACACATACACACACACAAGCGTGCGCACACATACACACACACACACACGCAAACACACGCGCGGGTGCACACTAACACGCGCGTGCACATACGAATACGCACACACACACGCACACTCACGTACAAACACACACACACACACACACACACTCTCTCTTTCTCTCACACACACACACAAACGCATACACACGCGTGTACACACACCCACGCGAGTGCATATACACACGCGCACACACACGCATGCACACACGCGTGCGCTCACTCTCTGTCTCTCACACACACATACACACAAACAGGTGCGCGCACAAGCACACATACAAGCGTGCATGGGTGATCGCTTACACAAACACACACACACGCACGCGCTCACACTAACACACAGACATGCACGCACACGCTCACACCAACACACAGACACGCACAAACACACACGCGTGCGCGCGCACTGACACACACGTGCGCGCTTCTCGTCCACACACGTGCGCACACACACATACGCACGTGCGCTCGCTAGCACAGACAAACACACACACACGCACACACACACACACACTCGATATCTCTCTCACACACACACACAAACACCCACGTGCGCACACGCACACACACATGCATGCGTTTACACATATACACACACGCACATACACACGAGCACAAATACACAAACACACGCGCGCGCGCGGGTTCAACTTCCCACGTGCGTGCACATACACACACGCACACACACAAACACGTGCTCACACACACACACACACACACACACACATACCACACACAAACGCGTACACACACGTGCACGCAAACACACACACACACATGCACACACACACGCACACACATACGCTGTCACACACACGCACAAGTGCACTCTCAACGCGCGTGCACATACAGACACACACACACACACACACGTACAAACACGTATACACACACACATGTGCGCACACACTCTCTCTATCTCTCTCACCCACACACACACACACCACACACACACGCACATGCACCCACAGACACGCACACACACACGCACACACACGCACAGACACGTGCAACCACACACACACACACACGCACACACCCACACACACACGAACACGCGCTCGGGTGCCCGCACACACGCATGCTTGCATGCACACACGCATGCACGCACGCACACACACTCGCACCAACTCACGCACACACACACACAAACATGCATGCCTGCACTCACGCACGCACACACTCTCGCACGCACACACGCACACGCACACACACACACACACACGCAGATATGTGCCCACATTCTTTCTCTCTCTCTCACACACACACACACACAAACACAAACACACACACACACGTACACACAAACACG
>OZ012739.1:402991778-402998295 GCA_963859935.3 Lathyrus sativus | reverse complement strand
CACACACACACGTGCGCACACACTCTCTTTCTTTCTCTCACACACACATACACCACACACACGCGCACACACCCACACACGCGCGCACACACACACACACACACACACACGTGCAAACACCCCCGCGCGTGCACACGCACACACCTACACACACGTGCGTGCACACACACACACACACGAACATGCGCTCGCGTGCCCGCACACACACACACACGTGGACGTGCACACACACAAACACGTGCATGCACTACCGCGCTCGCGCGCCCCCGCACCCGCACACACACATACACACACACACACACACAAACGCGCATGCACACACAGACACACACACACGCACACACGCACACACACACACATGCGCGCGCACACAGGCACAGACAAATACAAACACGGGCGCGCACGTACACCAACACATACAGCCGCGCGCGTGTGCGCACCCTCACACTTACACGCGTGCGCACACACAATCAAACACACGCGCGCATGCCCGCACACACATACACGTGCGACCACACACGCGCGTGCACACACACACACACACACACACATGCATAGTCTCTCTCACACACACGTGCGAGTGTGCGCACACACACACACACACGCGTGCTCGCGCACACACACACATGCACGCACGCACACACGCCTGCACCAACACATGCACACACATACACACACATGCACGCCTGCACTCACGCACGCACACACGCTCGCACGCACACACACGCGTGCACACACACATATGTGCGTACATTTTCTCTCTCTCTCTCTCTCACACACACACACACACACACAAACACACGTGCACGCGCACACCAACACACAAACGCACACACGTGCACACACACACACAAACACACACACACACACACACACACACACACACACACACACACACGTGCGCATGCACACCAAGACACAGACACGCACACGCGCACACCAACTCACAAACACATATACGTGCGCGCGAATCCACAGACACACACGCGCGTGCGCACACGCACACAAAAACGCACGCGCGCAGGTACACACGCACACACATACACACACAAGTGCACACACTCTTTCTCACACACACACGTACACCACACACACACACGCGCACACACACATACACACACTCACACACGCACCCACACATGCACACACACACTCACACGCACACATACACACACGCGTGCACACACCCTCGTGCATGCACACACGCACACACCCACACACACGCGTGCGCACACTCTCTCTCTCTCTCTCACACACGTGCGCGCACACACACACATACACGAACACGCACTCGCGTGCCCTCACACACACACACGCACTCCCTCACGCACGCGCCCACTCCTACACTCACGCACGCCCGCAGACACACAGACACACACGCACACATGCACACACGCACACACACACACACACACACACGTGTGCATACTCTCTCTCTCTCACACATACACACACACGTGTGCACACACATACACACACGCGCGCGCGTGCACACACAAACACGTGTGTGCACACACACACACACACACACGCACACGCTCACACGCACACACATACAAACACACACACGGGCCTGCATGCTCACTCACACAGACGCGCACAACTGCGAATGAGCGCGTGCGCACACACTCACACACACGCGTGCGCTCACTCTCTGTCTCACACATACAGATACACACACACACACACATGCACGCACAAACACACTTACACGCGTGCATGCGTGATCACTTACACACACACGTAAGCATGCACGCACGCACACACTCACACCAACATACAGACACGCACGCACACGCTCACACCAACACACAGACACACACAAAAACACACGCGTGCGCGCGTACATACAGTCACGTGCGCGCTTCTCGCCCGCACACATGCGCACACATATACGCACGCGCGCACGCACAGACGCACACACACACACACCCGCATGTGCGCACACACACACTCTCTCTCTCTCTCTCTCTCACACACACACACACACAAACACACGCGTGCGCACACGAACACATACACGTGTGCGTTTACACATATACACACACGCACATACACACGCGCACACATACACACATACACACACACGTGCGTTTACACATATACACACACGCACATACAGACGCGCGCGCACACACACACACACACACACACTCTCTCACACACACACAAACACACACTCGCACACACATACACGTGCGCGCACACGCATACACACACAAAAGTGCGCACACTCTCTCTATCTCTCACACACAAACACCACACACATCTACACACACACACGCACACACACACACCCACACACACACGAACACGCGCTCGCGTGCCCGCTTACAAACACACGCGCGCGCGTTCACATACAAACAAGCGCGTGTACGCACGCCCGCCCGCACGCCCGCACCCACGCACACATTCCCACATACACACACACGCGCGCGTACATACACATACGCACACACAAACGCGCATGCACACACAGACACACACACACGCACACACACGCACACATCCACACCCACACACGCGCGCGCGCGCATTTGCATGCACCCCAACACACAGACACACACGTGCACACACACACACAAACACACACACACATGCACGCGATTTAATACACACACACGTGTGCGCACACATACACATACACACGCGCACACGTATACACACACGTGCACACATAGACACGTACACACCCGCGTGGGTGCAACCTCACACGCGCGTGCACATACAGATATACACACACGCACGCACACACACGTATACACACACACACACATGTGCGCACACTCTCTCTTTCACACACACACACACCACACACACACGCACACACACACACACACACACACAAACACACACACACACACACACACACACACACACACGTGCAAACACCCCCGCGTGCACGCACACACACACACACACGTGCAAACACCCATGCGTGCACACACACACACACACACACGCACCCACACACGCACACACACACACACATGCACACACACACACACACGTGAACACACCCCCGCGCGTGCACACACACACGCACACCCACATACACACACACACGGACACGCGCTCGCATGCCCACACGCACAAACACACACACACACGCGCGCGTGCACAAACACAAAAACGCGCGCGCACGCCCACACGCACGCACGCCCGCACCCGCTCACCCACATACACACTCACACACGCACACATACACACACGCACACACAAGCGCGCATGCACACATAGACACACACCCGCACACCCGCACACACACACACACGTGCGTGGAAACACCCACGCGCGTGCACATACGCACACGCACACACACAAACAGACAAACACACACACGTGCGCGCACACGTACACACACACATACACACCCGCGCGCGTGCGCTCACAATCTCATACACACGCGTGCGCACAGCCAATCAAACACACGCACGCACGAACACACTCACATACACGTGCGAACACACACACACACATACACACGCCTGCACACACTCTCTCCACACACACGTGTGAGCGCGCGCACACACACAAACACATACGTGTGTGTGCTCACACTCACACACGCATGCACACATGCACACACGCTCGCACCAACACACGCACACACACACACATGCACGCCTGCACTCACGCAAGCACACACGCTCGCACACACACACACGCGCGTGCACACACACACACACAAGCGCGCACACCAACACACAAACACATACACACACATGTGCACACACACATACAAAAACACACACACACAAACACGTGCACGCGAATCCACACACACACGCGTGTGCACACACACACGTACGCACACGCGCACGTACACACGCAGATACACTCACACACGTGCGCACACTCTCTCTCATACACACACACACACACACAGCACACGCACACGCGCGCACACACACACACCCACACATGCACCCACACACGCACACACACACTCACATGCAGGCATACACACGCGTGCCCACACCCCCACGCATGCACACACACGCACAGGCACACACCCACACACACGCGTGCGCACTCTCTCTCTCTCTCTCTCTCTCTCTCTCACACACACACACACACACACACACACACACACACACACACACACACACACACACACACGTGCGTGCACGCGCGCACACACACACGCACACACACACACACACACGAACACGCACGCGCGTACCCGCAGACACACACACACGCGCGCGCACTCCCTCACGCACGCACGCCTGCACCCACACAGACTCACGCACGCACGCGCACATGCCCACACACGCACACGCACGCGTGTGCACACACATACACACACACACACACACGCAAGCACACACGCGCGCGTGCACATACAAATACGCACACACACACGCACACACACACACACGTGCACACACACTCTCTCTCTCTCTCTCACACACACACAAATGCATACACACGCGTGTGCACACACCCACGCGCGTGCATATACACACACACACACACACGCATGCACGCACACACGCGTGCGCTCACTCTCTGTCTCACACACACACATACACATAAACACGTGCGTGCACAAACAAACATACACGCGTGCATGGGTGATCGCTTACACATACACGCACACACACACGCAAGCATGCACGCACGCACGCGTGCCCACCAAGACACAGACACGCACGCGCTCACACCAACACACAGACACGCACAAACACACACGTGTGCGCTTCTCGTCCACACACGTGCGCACACAAACATACGCACGCACTCACGCTCCCACGGACACACACACACACACACACGCAAACACACATGTGCGCACACGCACACACACACGCGTGCGTTTAGACATATACACACACGCACATACACTCGCGCACACATACACACACGCACGCGCGCGCGGGTGCACCCTCGCACGTGCGTGCACATACACACACGCACACACACAAACATGTGCTCACACACACACACACCACACACAAATGCGCGCACACACACACACACGCACACACACGTGCACACATACACAATCACACACACACACGCAGGTGCACTCTCACACGCGCATGCAGATACAGATACGCACACACACACGCACACACTAGCATCCACACACACACATGTGCGCACACTCTCTCTCTCATACACACACACACCACACACACACGCACATGTACCCACACACACGCACACACACACACACACGCACACACACACACACACACACACACACACACACACACGTGCACACATATATACACACGCACACACCCAAACACACACGAACACGCGCTCGGGTGCCTGCACACACACACTCACACATGTGAGCGCGCGTTCAGACACAAACACGCGCGCGCACGCCCGCACATACACGTACACACACACGCGCGTACACACACACGTACACAAAAACGTGCATGCACACATAAACACACACACACGCACACACACGCATACATACATACACACGCACGTGCGTGCACATACGCATACGCACACACACACATACACGTGCACACACACACATAAACAAACAAATACACGCGCATGCGCGCACAAACGCACACAAACATACACCCGCGCGCGAGCGCGTGTCCGTACAAAAACACACACGCGCGCACGCTCGCACGCACACACACACATACACGTGCGAACACACGCGCGCGTGCACACTCACGCACATACACATGCGTGCACACTCTCTCACACACAAACACACGTGCGAGCGGGCACACACACATACACACACACACACGTGCACGTGCACCCCAACACATAGACACACACGTGCACACCCACCCACCCACACACACACACACACACGCGTGCGCACGTACACACACACGCGCACACATACACACGCACACACCTGCACGGGTGCAGCCTCACACGCGCGTGCACATACTGATATGCACACACACACACACACACACACACGCATACACACACACACACGTGCGCACACTCTCTCTTTCTTTCTCTCACACACACATACACCACACACATGCGCACACACCCAAACACGCACACACACACACATACACACACACACGTGCAAACACCCCCGCGCGTGCACACGCACACACCTACACACACGTGCCTGCGTGCACACACACACACACACGAACATGCGCTCGCGTGCCCGCACACACACACACACACACACGTGGACGTGCACACACACAAACACGTGCACGCACACCCGCGCTCGCGCGCCCCCGCACCCGCACACACACACACACACAAACGCGCATGCACACGCAGACACACACACACACGCACACACGCACACACACATACACGCGCGCGCGCACACAGGCACAGACAAATACAAACACGCGCGCGCACGTACACCCACACATACACCCGAGCGCGTGTGCGCACACTCACACTTACACGCGTGCGCACACAAAATCAAACACACGCGCGCATGCACGCACACACATACACGTGCGACCACACACGCGCGTGCACACACACACACACGTGCATAGTCTCTCTCTCACACACGTGCGAGCGTGCGCACACGCACACA
>OZ012739.1:402976778-402984278 GCA_963859935.3 Lathyrus sativus | reverse complement strand
CTCTCTCTCTCTCACACACACACACAAACACACATACACACACACACACGCATGCACGCACGCACACACGCTCGCACCAACACACGCACACACACATGCACGCCTGCACTCACGCACGCACACATGCTCGCACGCACGCACGCACATGCACACACACATATGTGCACACATTCTCTCTCTCTCTCTTTCTCTCTCTCTCACACACACACACACACACACACACATAAACACACACACACACACACACAAACACGTGCGCGTGTACACCAACACACAGACACACACACATGCACACACACACACACACACACACACACACACACATAAACACGTGCGCGCACACCAACACACAGACACACATACGTGCACACACACACACACGCAAACAGACACACACAAGCACGTGCACGCAAATCCACACACACACACATACGCATGCACGCACGTACATACACACACACACACACACGTATATGTGCGCACACTCTCTCTCATACACACACACACACACACCAAACACACACGCGCGCGCACACCCACACGCACATCCACACACGCACCCACACACGCACACACACGCACGCACACACTCACATGCACACATACACACACGCGCGTGCACACGCCCCCGCGCATGCTCACACACGCACAAGCACACGCCCACACACACGCGTGCACACACTCATTCTCTCACACACACACACATGAACACGCAAACGCGTGCCCGCTTACACACGCACACTCCCTCACGCATGCGCCCCCTCCTGCACGTACGCACGCCCGCTCCCACACAGACACACACACACACGCACACATGCACACACGCACACACACACACACACACGTGTGCATGCTCACTCACA
Source organism: Lathyrus sativus (assembly GCA_963859935.3). Taxonomy (NCBI): domain Eukaryota; kingdom Viridiplantae; phylum Streptophyta; class Magnoliopsida; order Fabales; family Fabaceae; genus Lathyrus; species Lathyrus sativus. The sequence continues at coordinate 402,983,415 of OZ012739.1, read as the reverse complement.
CACACACACATGCGCGTGTGTACACACATACACACACACAGACACGCGTGCACATACATACACACACGCACACACATAAAAACACACACACGGGCGTGCATGCTCACTCACACACAACCGCGCACGAGCGCGTGCGCTCACACTCACAACCACGCGTGCGCACACACACAAACACACAAGCGCACGCGAACGCTTACCCACACATGCGCCCACACGCACGCGCGTGCATACACACACACACACACACACACTCACATATACACGCGTGCACACACTCTCTCTCTTTCACACACACAAACAAACACGTGCTCGCGCGAACACCGACACACACACGTACACGCATGCACGCACGCACGCACGCTCGCACCGGCACACGCACACACATACCCACACACGCACGCACACACGCACTCACTCACACACATACGCGCCTGCACATTCTCACACACGCACACACTCACTCATGCACACACGCACGTGCACACTCTCACACACACACACACAAACACACACACACACAAATACACGTACACACACACAAACACACACACACAAACACGTGCACGCACACACATACACACACGCGCGCGCACACACGCACGCACTCACCCACACAGACACACACACATGCAAACTCGCGTGCATACACACACACACACACACACCCGCGCATGCACTTTTCTACACACTCTCACACACACACACACACACACATGCATAAACACACACACACACAAGCATGCATAAACACTCTCTCTCTCTCTCTCTTACACACAAACACACACGCGTGCACACGCTCGAACACACACACACGCACGCACACACACACGTGCACACGCATAGACACACACGCGTGCGCAAACTATCTCTCGCACAGACACGCACACACACACACACTGAGACACACATACGTGCACGCACACACATACTCACACACGTGCGCGCACCCACACAAACACAAACAAGAACACGCGCGCGCATGCACTTGCGCATGCGCATTCACACATACTCACACACGTGCGCACACACTGTTAGATGCCCAATTGTGCTTATTTGAGCTATCAAATGTGGGCACCTTTCGCTCATTTTTGGTCTAATTTCGGTTCAAAACCGCCTTACTTTTGTTGATATGCAATATGATGTAAAATACTCTTGGTCCTTTTAATTTGTATGTTATTATGCAGTATTTGAGTATGAAAGAGTAGAATTTAAAGACACAGGAAAATTGATAAAGGAATCAAGAAATAACAAGAGCAAAAGCATGTTCGCTAGGCAAACATCTGGCGAGTGTTGCAGCGAGTTGTTCGCTAGGCGAGCCCATAGCGAGCTGCTAGCGAACACTTCCAGACTTGGGGAGAATCAAAATGGCATCATTCGCTGGCAGCGAGGCAGGTGGCGAAGAACTCGCTAGGCAAGCACCTAGCGAGCAAGTAGTGAAGCATTCCAGAATCTTTTCCTCAGCCCTTGCTAGCATGTTTGCTAGGCGAGGCTGTAGCGAACGCTCGCTGTTAGCTCGCTAGGCGAATGAGGTCGCGAGCGTTACAGGACAACAACTTTTTTTATAAGTAGCACTATGTACTTTTTGAACATATAATATATTTTTCACTAGTTTTGCTGGATAAGAGATTTTTGTGACCTAAAAACCAATTATCTCTTATTTTCTTCATTTCTAAACATTATTCTATAAAAAAGAAGGTGGATTCTCATCCAAGTTGGATTTTTCGACTCGGATGTTCATCAACCTTCTTCCGAAATTTCTTTTGCAAGCTACCATGAAAACGAGTAGCTAAGTTCTTCATTTTGTCAAGGTTAGATGTAGGTGATCATTAAGCTTTGTATGTATATGGATGATCTTCATTTGTAAACTCTTGGATGATGAATGTATGGTGAAAACCTTGCTTTATTTATAAATGTTTGTGTTGGTTTATGATTGAAAGATATTTTTCGACTCTTGACCTAGGTTTTCATCCTTCTATTTTCTTAAGTTAGAAATAGTTTTGAATGTGGTTGTTCATGAAAAATGTTAAACCTAAATGTTGTCATTTTGATAGATTGTATGAGAAATCAACAATGGATCAAAATGGGAAAAACCACAATGTGAGTTAGAAATAATCACATTGGGAGGATGTTGTGAATGTGTTTATCATCTAAAGGAGTTTATGCGTATTGTTGATTGGACATATACAAGCAAATTGATTACCGAACCCTAACTTTGACAATCTTTACTAAATCGTAAAATAAATCTTTTACCGCAATTTATTACCTTTTATGCAAGATACCGTGACTAAAAATCAAACCCCTTTTGTTACTACAAAGTTAAGAACTTGACAACCGTCGAACAACGACAATATCTCAAATTCCCTTGGAGACGATAACAAAAACCCGACACTTTACCACTGTCCTAACAAAATGGCTTCGTTGCGGGGGAATTTGAATTGATATTGTGAGCATCACAATAGTTGTTGAATTGTTAACTATTGAATTTTTTTGACTTGTACTTGTTAATTTGTTTGGTTTAGTGTGCAACTTTCATTTTATGCGAGGGCAGATTCCTGAGGACCAACTTCTTTTTCATCCCGAGATCGAGAGAACCGCAAGGAGACTGAATAGCAGAACAAGACGGAGGAGGAAACTTGCTCGACAACGACAAGAACAAGGAGAAGGTTCTTCTACAACACCACCACCTCATTTCATACCTATCATGGATCCACCACCACCACCTCCCGTTTCCATCCCGTGTATCAACAGTCCAAGAAACACTGCTCAGTTTGCCAACCACACGGGAAGGCAAGCCGAGATGAAGACGGGAAATCTTAACTTGTTATACGAAAGTCCATTCACCGGAATGGACCATGAAGACCCCTTTGCTTTTCTCACCAAATTTTATAAGATAACATTGCCGGCGGGAGTTGATCAAGCTCAAGAGCTACCGTTGTTCAAAAGACTTTTTCCACATGCTTTGCTCGGCAAAGCCAAAGATTGGTACTTGGATCAAACACCGACGGTCATGACGGATTGAAACGTGTTGGAAGAGAAATTCATTGAAAGATTTTTCTCTCACAACCGGTTCATGGAATCCAAAACAACAATTTCCGTGTTTTCTCAAGGAGCCAACAAATTATTGAACGAGGCATGGGAAAGTTTTAAATCTATGATTCGAAAGTGCAAAGGTCATGGCTTTGATGAATTGACGCAAATTTATATTTTCAAAAACGGCCTTCAACCAAATTGTAAGACTCTGTTGGATGCCACTGCAGGTGGTTATTTGTTGTCTAAAAGCATCGATGAAGCTACGGATATCATCAACCGTATGGCTTCAAATGACCTTCAAAGCCAAAGTAGAGGAAACACTTTGAAGAAACCGGGAGTGCTTGAACTTGGGACAAATGAAGCTATCCTTGCACAAAATAAACTCATTTTACAACAAGTGGAACTCTTAACTCAACAAATCAAAGAGATGAAAGAGCTCTCAAGAGCTAAACAAATAGCTTGTTGTGAGCTTTGCAAAGGTGAACATGATACCGGATTTTGTCCACATCCCGGGTTCGAAGAGGTAAACTATATGGCGAATCAACGAGACTACCAACCAAGGCAACAACAACAACAACCGTCGTATCAACAACATTCTCAAAATCAACCACAACAACACTATCAACCAAATCAAGGGTACCAACCAAGGAGTAACTATCACCATAATCAAGGTTATGGGGGTGATAATTCTAGTCGTCAAAATCATTATCAACCTCAATAACCGCCGGTCGTAACTTCAAAGACTTCTCAAAGGTAGCTAGGCATTTGAGTAATTTGCTCGCCAAAGACCAGGTATTTCTCTTAACTGAAGGCTGTTTACATGCTTTTAAAATTTTGAAGGAAAAACTTGTTACCGCTCCAATTATAGTCGCTCCGAATTGGAATTTGAATTTTAAACTAATGTGTGATGTGAGCGACTATGCTATTGGAGCGGTATTGGGACAAAGAAAAGAAATTTTTTTTATGCTATACACTACGCAAGTAAAGTTCTAAATGAGGCGCAAATTAATTATGCTACCACCGAAAAAGAACTACTCGCGATAGTGTATCCGCTAGAAAAATTTCGGTCTTATCTTATTGGTTCTAAAGTGATTGTGTATACCGACCATGCGGCGATTAAATATCTGCTCACCAAACTAGATTTGAAGCAAAGACTCATTCGTTAGATCCTTTTGTTGCAAGAATTTGATGTTGAAATATCTTATTTGTTCTTAAGTGTGTGTGTGTGTGTGTGTTAAGGTCTGCGTATGCACGCGCGTGTGTTTGTGTGTGTGTGTTTAAGTGTGCGTGCACGTGTGTGTGTGTGTGTGTGTGTGTCTGCGCAGGTGTGTGCGTGTGTGTGCGTGCCTGCATGTTTTTGTGTGTTTTTGTGTGTGCGCGCACGTGTGTGTGTGTGTGTGTGTGTGTCTGTGTGCGTACATGCGATCGTGCGTGAGTGTGTGTGTGTGTATGTATGTGTGTGTGTATGCGCGTACGCGTGTGTGTGCGTGTGTGCGTAAGGGCGTGTATGCGCGAACAGGCACGCATGCGCGTGTGTGTGCGCGCGTGCACGCACGCGTGTGTCTCTCAATGTGTGTGTGTGTCAGTGTATGCGCGCGCGCGTGTGTCTATGTGTGCGCGCACGTGTGTGTGTGTATATGTGTCTACGCAGATGAGTGTGTGTATATGTGGGAGCGTGCGTGTGTGCGTGCGTGTTTGTGTGTGCGTGTGTATGTGTGTGCGCACATGTGTGTGTGTGTGCATGCGCACACGCGTGTGTGTGTTTGTGTGAGCGTGCGTGCGTGCGGCGTGCGTGAGTGCGTGCATGCGTGCGTGTGTGTGTCTGCGCAGGTGTGTTTGTGCACGCACGCGTGTGTGTGTTTGTGTCAGCATGCACGAGCGCATGTGTGTGTGTGCACGTGTGTGTGTGTGTCTGTGTACGCGCGTGTGTGCGCTCGCGTGTGTTTATGTGTGTGTGTCTGTGTTGCATGCACGCGTGAGTGTGTGTGTGTGTATGTCTGCGTAGGTGTGTGTGTGTGTGTGTGTGTATGCGCGCGCGTGTTTTTGTGTGTGTGTCTGCGCAGGTAAGTGTGTGTGCGTGTGGGTACGTGGGAGCCTGCGTATGTGTATGTGCGTGTGTACGCACGTATGTGAAGGTGTGTGACAGCACGCGCGCGTGTGTATTTGTGTGCGCGTGTGTGCCCACGTATGTGTGGGTGTGTATCGCCACGCACGCACATGTGTATGTGTGTCTGTCCGTGCGTGTGTGTGCATGCGTGTGTGTGTGTGTGTGTATATGTGTGTGTGTGCGCGCGTACGCGTGTGTATGTTTGTACGCACGCACGTGTTTTTTTTTGTGTGTGTGTGTGTGTATGTGCGCACGTGCTTGCGTGTGTGAGTGTGCGTACGCGTGTGTATATGTGTGTGTGCGTGTGTGTGCGCACGTGTTTGGGTGTGTGTGAGTGCGTGCACACGTGTGTTTGTGTGTCTGTGTGTGTATGTGAGAGAGTATGAGCATGCGCGCGTGTGTGTGTGCACGTTAGCAAACATGTGCGTGTGTATGCACGTGTGCACACGTGTGTAGGTGTGTGTGTGTGTGAGAGAGTGTGTGTGCACGCGTGTGTGCGTTTGTGCGCGCGTATGTTTTTATATGTGTACGTGCACGTGTGTTTGTATGCGCATCCATGTGTGTGTGTGGAAGCGCGTGTGTGTGTGGAAGCGCGCGTGTGTGTGGGTGCGTGCGTGCGTGAGTGCGTGGGCATATGTGTGTTTATGCGCGTGCACGCGTATGCGTGCTTGGGTATGTGTGTGTGTGTGTGTGTGTGTGTGTGTGGGTGTGCGTGTGTGTGTACGCGTGTGTGGGTGTGAGCCAACACGCTCGCGCGTTTGTATGTGTGTTTGTGTGTTTGTGTGTGCGTGCGTGTGTGTGTGTGTGAATATGTACGCACGCGTGAGTATGTTTGTGTGTGTGGGTGTGGGTGTGCGTGTGTGTATGTTCACACGCGCGTGTGTGTACCTGTGTGTGTATGCGTGTATGTGTGTGTGCGTGCATGTATGTGTGTATCTGCGTCCGCATGCGTGTGTGTGTAAGTTCGTGCGCATGCATGTGTGTGTGTGTGCGTATGTGTGTGTGTGTGTGTGCACGTGTGTGTCTACGCGCACGTGTGTGTGTGTGTGTGTGTGCGTATGTGTGTGTGTGCACGTGTGTGTGTACGTGTGTGCTTGTGTGCGTGTGTGCAGAAGTGCGCACGGGCGCGCTTGTGTGTTTGTTTGTGTGTGTGTTTGTGTGTATGCACGTGTGTGAGTGTGTGAGCGCGCGCGTGTATATGTGAGTGTGTGCGTGTGTGTGTGTGTGCACACTCGTGTGTGCGTATTTGTGGATGTGTGTGTGTGTGTGCACACGCGTGTGTGCGTATTTGTGGATGTGTGCGCGCTCACGCGTGCGTGCGTCTGAGTGTGCATATGTGTGTGTGTGTGTGAGAGAGAGAGAGAGTGTGTGTGTGTGTGTGTGCACGCGTGTGTGCGTGCTTGCATGTGTGTGTGCGCGCGTGTATTTGTGTGTCTGTCTGCGTAGGTATGTGTATGTATGCGCGTGGATACGTGCGTGCCTGTGTATGTATGTGTGCGT
>OZ012739.1:402936778-402969278 GCA_963859935.3 Lathyrus sativus | reverse complement strand
GTGCACGCATGTGTGTGTGTGTGTGTGTGTGTCAGTGTACGCGTTGTGTGAGTGTTTGCGCGTATGTGTCTGTGTATGTGTGTGTCTGTGTTTTTGTGTGTGCGCGCATGTGTGTGTTTATGTGTTTGTGTTTATGTGTATGCATGCGTGTGTGTGTGTGTGTGTCTGCGCAGGTGTGTGTGTGTGTGTGTGTGTGTCTATGTGTGCACGTGCTTGCGTGTGTGTGTGTGTGTGTGTGCGTGCTTGCGTGTGTGTGTGAGAGAGTGTGCACACGCGTGTGTATGTGTGTGTCTGTGTGCATGCGCTTGTGTGTGTGTGTGCGTGTGTGCGCACACGTGTGTGTGTGCCTGTATGTGCGTGCACGTGTGTGTGTGCGTATATGTGTGTGCACGTGTGTGTGTTTGTGTGTGTGTGTGTGTATATGTGAGAGAGTGTGAGCACGCGCATGTATGTGTATGTGCGCGCATGTGTGCACGTGTACCCACGTGTGTGTGCGCGTGTGCGCACGTGTTTGTGTGTGTGTTTGCGCGCTCATGTGTCTCCGTGTGTGTTTGCGCACTCGTGTGTCTCCATGTGTGTTTGCGTGCTCGTGTTTGTGGGAGCGCACGCGCGCACGAATGTGTTTTGTGTGTGTGTACGTGTGTGTGTGGGGGGGTGCGTGCGTTCGTACGTGCGTGCTTGCATACGTGAGTGTGTGTATGTGTGTGTTTGTGTTTGCGCACACGTGTGTGTATGTGTGGGTGTGCGTGTGCAGGTGTGTGTGTGTGTGTGGTGCGTATGTGCGTGTATGTGTGTGTAGGTGTGCGAGCACGTGTATGTGTATGTGTGTGTGTATATGCGTGTGTGTGTGTGTGTCCGTGCGAGCGTGCATGTGTGTATGTATGTGTGTGCGCATGCGTGTGTGTGTAAGTGCGTTACCACGCGCGCGCGCTCATGTGTTTTGTAACACCCCCTTTCTATACCCCAAAATAATCACATATCAAATCATATAGTCACGAATACAAGTGTTTTTATTTCATCAGAGTGTATTTACATTAAGGTATAAAAGAAGTGCGTCACAATACTCACGAAACGACCACATGAATATTAATGTAAAAAAAAGAATTAACTCAAAAAGGGTAAATCTCAACTAAAAATAAACGCATGATTCTTCGAAATTACATATTCATGTGTTCTCTTAAAGCGGAAGACTAAAACATATATATATATATATATATATATATATATATATATATATATATATATATATATTATATATATATATATATATATATATATAATATATATATATATATATATATATATATATATATATTCACTTAAGACATGACAAAACGTAATTACATGTCATCTGGTTGTTCACAACTTCATTCACATACAAACAAAACATCATTAAGACATTCTACAAGCCTATCTACCCAAAGTTACATATCAGAGCGACCGACACGAGGGAAAGGAACTATACTCCAAAGGAAACCTCCAGCGAATCCTAATCTGCAATGCCTCGTAGGGCATTATAAAACAACAGAAGGGTGAGAAACATTATCATAATAATCAAGGCATAAGATATATATATATATATATATATATATATATATATATATATATATATATATATATATATATATATATATATATATATAATATATATATATATATATATTTATATATATTATATATAATATATTATATATATATATATATTATATATATATATATGTATATGTACAAGTACTGAATGCCTATACCTCATACCTATTCACTACAATGCATAACCATAGATTCTCACCGCATCAAATACACATACACATAATCGCTCACACTTAACCGTCTATTCATCGGTCAATATCTTTCACATTTATTTATTTGCTAACGCATCTCATCAATTCCTGCACATAGGCATATTTACATATGACAATCGCGATCATACTATACGATCCATATAAGACTCATTCACTACCCTCAATCCTCTTTCCGGATTATGGGTACGTCGCTCATGCTCTACCGGGAACAACATCTCGGCCATTCTACCCCGGTAACTACCTCACTAGGAACGACGCATCGTCGTTCTACCCTAGTGAGTAGAATCTCTCTACATATACATCGACCTCATTCTCATATTTACCAGACGCAATAAATATATATATATATATATATATATATATATATATATATATATATATATATATATATATATATATATATATATATATATATATATATATATATATATATATATTATATATATATATATATATATATATATATATATATATATATATAATATATATATATATATATATATATATAATATATATATATATATATATATATATACACATACACTAATACATTCTCAAGCATTATTTCCTATTCATCACATGAAGACGATAATGCACTCATAGAGGCCGACACCTCGACCCTATGCAGCTACAACCACGGTACCGACTCATTCGTCCGTCAGATTCTCTTAGAATTCACTCCTCTCGCACTTATACGGTTACACTATAACTCATCAGATTTTCCTAGGAATCACTATATAACCGTCGCATCAAGCGAGGTTCTGCAGATCCTCCAAGGGATAAAATATAACCATCGCATCAAGCGAGGTTCTGCAGATCCTACACGGGATCAAATATAACCATCGCATCAAGCGAGGTTCTGCAGATCCTACACGGGATCAAATATAACCATCGCGTCAAGTGAGGTTCTGCAGATCCTACACGGGATCAAATATAACCATCGCATCAAGCGAGGTTCTGCAGATCCTACACGGGATCAAATATAACCATCGCATTAAGCGAGGTTCTACAGATCCTACACGGGATCAAATATAACCATCGCATCAAGCGAGGTTCTGCAGATCCTACACGGGATCAAATATAACCATCGCATAAAGCGAGGTTCTGCAGATCCTACACGGGATCAAATATAACCATCGCATCAAGCGAGGTTCTGCAGATCCTACACGGGATCAAATATAACCATCGCATCAAGCGAGGTTCTGCAGATCCTACACGGGATCAAATATAACCATATGCATACATATTCGCAAATATATTATCATGCATTCTTCACACATCAACACGTACTATTATCATGCACTCACAATATGTATTATATTCTTCATTCATCACCATTGCCATGCATTTTATTCAATTCTAAATAATGCATAATTTGCCCAAATGCCACGATTCAAAATCATATTCATACACTAGGATTCACGCCTTACGGCTACCCACAGCACATCACAACCAGCAGATAAGCTATTAAATCAAAGGAGGGTCGATCGCAATCGAAACCCCAAGCCACGACAGCACCACACAACAGGGAAAATTCATCCTGCTACGTTCGCTACACGCTCGCCTAGCGAGCTGCTAGCGAACGTTCGTCACCATCTCGCCTAGCGAACTACTAGCGAGCAAGAACAGAAGCTACAGACTTCATTCCCTACCTCGTTCGCCACAGCGAACCCCCCAGCGAGTCATTCGCTACTCCATTCGCTTCCAGCGAAGGAGACCAAAACACCACTGTCCCAAGTCTGGGACCATTCGCTACGCACTCGCCTAGCGAGCTGCTAGCGAGTCGTTCGCTGCGTGCTCGCCTAGCGAGCTGCTAGCGAGTCGCCTGCGAACAGCAACATTCAGTTCTGCTCTAGCACTTCAAAACCCACAAAAATCGCCCGATTAAATCCAAAGTTGTTCCAGTAGCCTTAGTCTAACATATCCCGACTAAGCTACGAAAGTTATTCTCGATTCTAACCGTCCGAACATCGACTTCTATCAATTTCTATCATTTCGACCTAAATGGAAACAAGGTTGGAAAACAACCAAACTCATCCACACACATACACAATCATACACAATGATTAAGATAGTAAGATTTCACACCCTTACCTTGGATTAATCGAAGCTTTGAGTCGCTCTTGATGATTCCACTCTTTTCCTCTTCTTCTTCTCTTTTCTCTTCCTTTTTCCTTCTTCTCCCTTTCTTTTCTTTCCTCCTTTACTCTTATATCTTTTCTTTCTATTTCTATCCTTTATATTTCTTTCCATTCTATTTCCTCCAATACACCTATTATTCCAATCAATTTCCATAAACCATCCACTTAACCATAAATTGAGACTGTCCGAAATATTTCCCACTAAACTTTCCAAAACTCTACAATGATAAAATAGCATAATATGTAGACTTAACATATTATCACACTATCCCATAATTAAAATAATTCCAATAACTAAATTAATTAGTTAAACCGAAATTGGGCTGTTACAACTCTCCCCCACTTTAGGAATTTTCGTCCTCGAAAATGTTATCCAATTCAGACAACTCGGGATGTGACTCACGCATCCCAATCTTCCCAATCCGATTCCATCTAGTTGATTCTTCCCAAATACCTTTACCAAGACAATCCCTCTTTCCTCGAAGTTGCCCCAGTATTCAAATTCTCTCTCACTCACACACCATCCATCCGGATTGACGCGCTTTCTCAGCTTAGACACGCGAACACATCGTATAGTTTCCTCTAGTGACAGCGGTGAAACAATCTAACATGTTATTCCCCACGCTTCCGCTGCACTACTCTGATACAGTTACAATGAGTCACGGTGTGCTTCCGAGACTTCAAGCTCGACTACACCAGTTACTATCGTAACTCTCAAAACACGTCTTTTCTTGGGTCCTCTAATCTCTTCAGTCGTCTTTTGCACAAACCTCAGGTCCGAGTACAACACTCTTGCCTGAATCATATTAATACAAATGAGCCTTACACCTCCTGCCATGCAAGGCTTCGGATTCCCATCTGACACAATATTCGGTGATACTACATACAGTCTTTATCACTTCGGTGATATCCATCACAACTAGTTTCAACATAGAATGATTAATCTTCTTTGACAGGAAAAGGGTCAATCCAGTCATTCCATCCAGAATCTCATCAACAAAATCATATTCTCACATCCTTCGGAAAACCCCACGCAAAATTCATGGAATTACCCTCCGATCTCAACTCTGGAATATACAACGATCACATTAGACCTATCAATCTCAGACGTTCATTCTTCGACTCTCGACAAGTCACACCAGTACATACAACTGCTGCTTTCTCCATCTGTGGCTACCAAATAATTCTTTCAAAATACTCTCATCCAATCCCCTTTATTCAGACTCTTAGACTCTATCACAACATCTCATGTCACCATCTCCACCAATCCAAACATCACTCATTCGATTTTTAATTCGTTAAACTCAATCACCCTATTAACTCCAATTAGAATTTCAACCTTCTCGAATCTCGTCGAGAATACCAATAATCAGTCTCATCACCTAAGGTTCCGTAATTCGTTGTCGTAGCATACACACCAGACACAAGTTTCCAAAACAACTCAATCAATTTTAATCCTTTTACCATCTAAGCAGACATACCATACGGAGCTCTCAATATCTGACTAGTTTCCACAACTAAGTCGATTGCAACTCCACTTCACGTCCTGGTTGTACAACACTTATCTTGTCAAGATAACTCCCGGGCAACAACAATCAACCGGTAAACCGCCAACTTCCCACTTTCATTAATACTCAAAATTTCCCTCAAAGTTAAACATCTTAAGCTCTCAAGGCCATTACTCGCCTCAAATCTCAACTAAACAATTGAAGCTCTCAAACCCTGGCACAACACACAATAAATGGTCCGATCGGGTTCGACATAACCGACACACAAGTTGTTGACGGTTCTTCCAAAACTCCTTGAACTTCTTCATAGTGACATAACACTGCTTTCTCCTCCAACACGGATAACACCAGCTCTTGATGTTCAACAATACACCTAGCTACAGATCCACACTTGTAGCATCTTGGAGAACCACAAGTTCTCCCCCACTTGGATCATTCCTACCTCTGCAGACAATGGCTAGACAACAAACACGTACCGACAGTGTCTTCACACACATGTCGTGTACAAGGGAACAACCAACATTAGACAACTTGGCCGGATGGACTGACCTGCTCTGATACCACTTTGTAACACCCCCTTTCTATACCCCAAAATAATCACATATCAAATCATATAGTCACGAATACAAGTGTTTTTATTTTCATCAGAGTGTATTTACATTAAGGTATAAAAGAAGTGTGTCACAATACTCACGAAACGGCCACATGAATATTAATGTAAAAAAAAGAATTAACTCAAAAGGGGTAAATCTCAACTAAAAATAAACGCATGATTCTTCGAAATTACATATTCATGTTTTCTCTTAAAGCGGAAGACTAAAACATATATATATATATATATATATATATATATATATATATATATATATATATATATATATATATATATATATATATATATATATATATATATATATATATATATATATATATATATATATATATATATATATATATATATATATATATATATATATATATATTCACTTAAGACATGAAAAAACGTAATTACATGTCATCTGGTTGTTCACAACTTCATTCACATACAAACAAAACATCATTAAGACATTCTACAAGCCTATCTACCCAAAGTTATATATCAGAGCGACCGACACGAGGGAAAGGAACTATACTCCAAAGGAAACCTCCAGCGAGTCCTAATCTGCAATGCCTCGTAGGGCATTATAAAACAACAGAAGGGTGAGAAACATTATCATAATAATCAAGGCATAAGATATATATATATATATATATATATATATATATATATATATATATATATATATATATATATATATATATATATATATATATATATATATATATATATATATATATATATATATATATATATATATATATATATATATATATATATATATATATATATATATATATATATATATATATATATATATAAATGTACAAGTACCGAATGCCTATACCTCATACCTATTCACTACAATGCATAACCATATATTCTCACCGCATCAAATACACATAGACATAATCGCTCACACTTAACTGTCTATTCATCGGTCAATATCTTTCACATTTATTTATTTGCTAACGCATCTCATCAATTCCTGCACATAGGCATATTTACATATGACAATCGCGATCATACCATACGATCCATATAAGACTCATTCACTACCCTCAATCCTCTTTCCGGATTATGGGTAGTCGCTCATGCTCTACCGGGAACAACATCTCGGCCATTCTACCCCGGTAACTACCTCACTAGGAACGACGCATCGCCGTTCTACCCTAGTGAGTAGAATCTCTCTACATATACATCGACCTCCTTCTCATATTTACTAGACGCAATAAATATTTATATATATATATATATATATATATATATATATATATATATATATATATATATATATATATATATATATATATATATATATATATATATATATATATATATATATATATATATATATATATATATATATATATATATATATATATATATATATATATATATATATATATATATATATATATATACATACACTAATACATTCTCAAGCATTATTTCCTATTCATCACATGAAGAGGATAATACACTCATAGAGGCTGACACCTCGACCCTATGCAGCTACAACCACGGTACCGACTCATTCGTCCGTCAGATTCTCTTAGAATTCACTCCTCTCGCACTTATACGGTTACACTATAACTCATCAGATTTTCCTAGGAATCACTATATAACCGTCGCATCAAGCGAGGTTCTGCAAATCCTCCAAGGGATAAAATATAACCATCGCATCAAGCGAGGTTCTGCAGATCCTACACGGGATCAAATATAACCATCGCATCAAGCGAGGTTCTGCAGATCCTACACGGGATCAAATATAACCATCGCATCAAGCGAAGTTCTGCAGATCCTACACGGGATCAAATATAACCATCGCATTAAGCGAGGTTCTGCAGATCCTACACGGGATCAAATATAACCATCGCATCAAGCGAGGTTCTGCAGATCCTACACGGGATCAAATATAACCATTGCATAAAGCGAGGTTCTGCAGATCCTACACGGGATCAAATATAACCATCGCATCAAGCGAGGTTCTTCAGATCCTACACGGGATCAAATATAACAATCGCATTAAGCGAGGTTCTACAGATCCTACACGGGATCAAATATAAGCATCGCATCAAGCGAGGTTCTACAGATCCTACACGGGATCAAATATAACCATATGCATACATATTCGCAAATATATTATCATGCATTCTTCACACATCAACACGTACTATTATCATGCACTCACAATATGTATTATATTCTTCATTCATCACCATTGCCATGCATTTTATTCAATTCTAAATAATGCATAATTTGCCCAAATGCCACGATTCAAAATCATATTCATACACTAGGATTCACGCCTTACGGCTACCCACAGCACATCACAACCAGCAGATAAGCTATTAAATCAAAGGAGGGTCGATCGCAATCGAAACCCCAAGCCACGACAGCACCACACAACAGGTAAAATTCATCCTGCTACGTTCGCTACACGCTCGCCTAGCGAGCTGCTAGCGAACGTTCGTCACCATCTCGCCTAGCGAACTACTAGCGAGCAAGAACAGAAGCTACAGACTTCGTTCGCTACCTCGTTCGCCACAGCGAACCCTCCAACGAGTCATTCGCTACTCCATTCGCTGCCAGCGAAGGAGACCAAAACACCACTGTCCCAAGTCTGGGACCATTCGCTACGCACTCGCCTAGCGAGCTGCTAGCGAGTCGTTCGCTGCGTGCTTGCCTAGCGAGCTGCTAGCGAGTCGCCTGCGAACAGCAACATTCGATTCTGCTCTAGCACTTCCAAACCCACAAAAATCGCCCGATTAAGTCCAAAGTTGTTCCATTAGCCTTAGTCTAACATATCCCAACTAAGCTACGAAAGTTATTCTCGATTCTAACCGTCCGAACATCGGCTTCTATCGATTTCTATCATTTCGACCTAAATGGAAACAAGGTTGGAAAACAACCAAACTCATCCACACACATACACAATCATACACAATGATTAAGATAGTAAGATTTCACACCCTTACCTTGGATTAATCGAAGCTTTGAGTCGCTCTTGATGATTCCACTCTTTTCCTCTTCTTCTTCTCTTTTCTCTTCCTTTTTCCTTCTTCTCCCTTTCTTTTCTTTCCTCCTTTACTCTTATATCTTTTCTTTCTATTTATATCCTTTATATTTCTTTCCATTTTATTTCCTCCAATACACCTATTATTCCAATCAATTTCCATAAACCATCCACTTAACCATTAATTGAGACTGTCCGAAATATTTCCCACTAAACTTTCCAAAACTCTACAATGATAAAATAGCATAATATGTAGACTTAACATATTATCACACTATCCCATAATTAAAATAATTCCAATAACTAAATTAATTAGTTAAACCGAAATTGGGCTGTTAAATGTTTGGTGTGCGCACGTGTGTGTGTGTGTGTGTGCGTGCGTATGTGTGTGCGTGTGTGTGTGTGTACGTATGTGCGTGCACGTGTGTGTGTGTGCATATATGTGCACGTGTGTGTGTGTGTGTGTGCGTTCGTAAGTGTGTGTGTGCGTGTGTGTACGTGTGCGCGTGCACGCGAGCACGGACGTGCTTGTGTGTTTGTGTGTGCGCACGTGAGAGTGTGTGCGCGAGCGCGCGTGTGCGTGTTTGCTTGTGCGCGCGTGTGCGTATGTGTGAGTGCCCACACGCGCGTGTGCGTGTTTGTATGTGTGTGCGCGCGTTAATCCGTGCGTCCGTGCGTCCGTGTGTGTGCGTTTATGTGTGAGTGTGTGTGTATGTGTGTGAAAGAGAGTGTGTGTGCGCATGTGTGTGTGTGTGCGCGCGTGTGTATCTGTGCACGCGCGTGTGTTTGTGCACGCGCGCACGCATGTGTTTGTGTGTGTGTGTGTGTGTGTGTGTGCGCGTGTGTGTGAGTGTGAGTGTGTGCTTGCGTGAATGCGTGCGCATATGTGTGTTTGCGTGTGTGTGTGTGCGCACGTGCGTGTGTATGTGTGTATGTGTGAGTGTGTGCGCACGCGTGTGTATGCTTGTGTGTGTGTGTGTAGGTATGCATGTGTGTGTGTGTGTGTGCACGCGCGCGCGTGTTTACCTGTGTGTGTATGCGTGTATATGTGTGTGCGTGCAAGCGTGCATGTGTGTGTATGTGTGTACGCATGGGTGTGTGTTAGTGCGTGAGCAAGCGCGCGCGTGTTTGTTTGGTTGTATGCGCATGTATGTGTGTGTGTGTGTGCGTGTGCGTATGTGTGTGCGTGTGTGTGTGTGTGTATGCACGTGTGTGTGTGTGCGTGCATGTGTGCGTGTGTGCGTGCCAGCGTGTGTGTGTGTGTGTGTGTGTGTGTGTGTGTGTGCACGTACGTGCGCACGAACGCGCTTGTGTATTTGTGTGTGTGTGTATGAGAGCGTGCGCGCGTGTGGGTATGTGTGTGTGTGTGTGCGCACGTGTGCATGGGTTTGTCTGCGTGTTCATGCGTGCTTGCGTCTGTGTGTGTGATAGAGAGAGAGAGTGTGCGTGTGTGCACGCGTGTGTCTGTGCTTGCGTGAATGTGTGCGCGCACGTGTGTTTGTGTGTGTCTGCGCAGGTATGTGTGGGTATGCGCGTGGATACGTGTGTGCCTGCGTGATTGAAAATTGCGATCTAAACGCAGCGGAAAACAAAAATTTCCTTTAGTGATCCTTACGAATGAGCATGGTCAGTGATAGAATCGTTACCTCTTTGTGGCGATTCAGATCTTTGATGCAGCGATCACAAGCGTTGATGAAGTGCAACGCCTCTACTCAGTCCACACGAACAGCTTCCGGTCACAGTGCTAGCTGCTTACGAACGGAATTATTTGAGTGAGAAAAGAGAATCAAAAATGAAATTGCATCAAGTGAAAGCTTCATCACAAGGGTTCCTTTTATAGACTCTCTTGTGGGCTGCGGGCTAAAAACCCAATTCACATGATCCATAATAATATTATATATTATTATAATAACTATTATTATAATAAATATATTTATTTTATTATTATTTTATAACCATTATAAAATAACAATAATTATTATTATATTATCCGAATTTCTATTTTTCACTTAAGTGCACCGTACCTTACGGTGTTCCTTTGATTTCTCTATCTCTCATCAAACTGTCCTTATGTGTGTGACCCTGTAGGATTTCGTAACGTTGGTAATTATATTAAATTATATATTTAACATAATAAACAGTAAGCGGTATCTAGCAACACATCACTGCTACCCAAGTCACGAAAATGTCATGTGATCTGACAAAACCTTTTTCGTGATAATATATGTTTGTACAATTACCCTTTTTGCCCCTATGTCTATATTGAACACAAGGCATACACTGTGTCATCCTTGTCCAGTTCAATATTGGGACCTTAGACATTTCTCCTGTTATGCAGGATTGGCAAATTCCATCTAGGACACTCATGTCCCTCAGCATGCTTCGTGGAGTGCCCATCAACTGTCTTTATGATCATCCAGTTACGGATAATGTTTGATCAGCAATAAAGCACCCGACTCTACATCTAGGGTCCATAGTGGTTTCAGGTCGAAGGGTGGTAATACACCATTATCACCATGAGAATAACTTATGACACTTTGCATAACATACTATGTAGTATTCTCATAGCGGGTCAATCCGGTATAAATATTACTCCTAATATTTATACCTATGTCAAGACTTGATAACTCTTTATCCATGATCCATGAGATGTGATCATCAGTCTATCTTCATAATAGTCTCAATGCTTTTAATGTTATACCACTTTGCAATAAAGCTTGACTACGGATATTTTAAGAATAATGTCTTTATGTTTAATGGGATCTCATGATTAAGTCACACTTAACATTTCATTAAACAGACTAACTATTCTAGGGACTTTATTATTCTGAAAGACAAACATAATAAAGAAATGCCTTTTATTATTAAACGAATAATCCGATACAAGTACCAAAAAGTATTGGCCTCTAGGGCTTACACCAACACTGCGTATGTGAGTGTGCGTGTGTGCGCACGTATGTGTGGGTGTGCGACGACACGCGCGTGTGTGTGTATGTGTGTCTGTGTGTCTGTGTGTGTGCGTGCGTGCGTACGTGCGTGCGTGTGTATGTGTGTGTGCGTGTCTGCACACGCATGTGTATGTTAGCACGCACGCGCGTGTTTATGTGTCTGTGTGTGCGCATGTGCTTCCATGTGTGTGTGTGTTTGAGTATGCGCACGCGTGGGTATATGTGTGTGCATGCGTGTGTGCGCGCACGTGTTTGTGTGTCTGTGTGTGTGTATGTGAGAGAGTGTGAGCACGTGTGTGTGTGTGTGTGTGTGTGTGTGTGTGTGTGTGTGTGTGTGCGCGTGTGCACACGTGTGTAGGTGTGTGTGTGTGTGTGTGTGAGAGAGAGTGTGTGTGCATGCGTGTGTGTATTTGCGCGTGCGTGTGTGTTTATGTATGTGCGCGCACGTGTGTTTATTTGCGCTGTGTGTGTGTGTGGAAGCGCACATGCGCACGCATGTGTTTGTGTGTGAGCGCGTGTGTGCTTACGGGTGCGTGCGTGCATACGTGCGTGCATGTGTGCATGAGTGTGTGCGCATATGTGTGTTTGTGTGCGGGCACGCGCGCGCTCGCATGTGTGTGCGCGTAGGTGCGTGTGTGAGTGTGTGCGCATGCGTGTGTATGTTTGTGTGTGTGTGTGGGTGTGCGTGTGTATGTGTGCACGCGCACACGTGTGTACCTGTTTATATAACCGTGTATGTGTGTGTGCGTGCAAGCGTGCATGTGTGTGTGTATGTTCGTGCGCATGCATGTGCGTGTATGTGTGGGCAAACGCGCACGCGCTTGTGAGTTTGGTTATGCGCGCACGTGTGTGTGTGTGTGTGTGTGTGTACACGTGTGTGTGTGTGTGTGCACGTGTGTGGTGTATGTGTGTACGAGCGTGTGTGTGTGTGTGGGGGGGGGGGGGGGGGGGCGCGTACGTGCGTACGGGTGCGCTTGTGTGTTGGTGTGTGCGCACGTGTGTGTGTGTGAGAGCGCACACGCTTGTGTTTGTCTGTATGTGCGCGTGTGCGTGTGTGTGTGTGTGTATACGTGCGTCTCTCTCTGTGTGTGTCTGAGAGAGAGAGAGTGTGTGTGTGTGTGCGCACGCGTGTGTGTGTGTGTATATGTTTGTGTGTGTATGTGCACGCGCGCATGTGTGTCTTTGTGCACGCGCGTGTTTGTTTGTGTGTGTGCGCGTGTGTGTGCGTGTGTGTGCGAGGGCACGCGCGCGCATGTGTGTTTTTGTGTGTGAGAGAGAGAGTGTGTATGCACACGTGCGCGTGTATGTGTGTGTATACGTGTGAGTGTGTGTGTGTGTGCGTGTGTTTGTATATGTGCACGCGCGTTTGTGTATGTGTGTGTGTGTGTGTATGTGCGTGTGTGGTGTGTGTGTGTGTGTGTGTGCATGCAACTGTGTGTGTGTGTGTGTGTGTGTGTGCGCGTATGTGTTCACGCGCGCGCATATGTCTGTTTGTCTGTGTGTGTGCGTGTGTGTTTGTGTGTGTGTGAGAGATAGAGTGTGGGCACGCGTATGTGTGTGTGTGTGTGCGTGGGTGTGTGTTTGTGTGTGCACGCGAGTGTGTGTGTGCATGTATGTGTACGCTTATGTGTGTGTGTGTGCGTGTGTGTGTGTGTGCATGCGTGTCTGCGTGTGTGTGTGTGTGTGTGTGTATGTGTCTGCGCAGGTGTGTGTGTGTGTGTGTGTGTGTGAATGTGTGTGCGCGTGCGTGCGTGCCTGCGTGTTTGTGTGTGCGTGTGTGTGCGCACGTGTTTGTGTGTGTGCATGCGCGCACGTGTGTGTTTGTGTGTCTGTGTGTGTATGTGAGAGAGTGTGAGCACGTGTGTGTGTGCACGTTAGCAAACGTGGGTGTGTGTGTGTGCGCGTGTGCACACGTGCGTAGGTGTGTGTGTGTGTGTGTGAGAGAGTGTGTGCGCATGCGTGTGTGCATTTGCGCGCGCGTGTGTGTTTATGTATGTGCGCGCACGTGTGTTTTTTTGCGCAGATGTGTGTGTGTGTGGAAGCGCACATGCGCACGCATGTGTTTGTGTGTGTGTGCGTGTGTGCGCGTGTGTGCTTGCGGGTGTGTGCGTGCATACGTGCGTGCATGTGTGCGTGAGTGTGTGCGCATATGTGTGTTTGTGTGCGGGCACGCGCGCGCTCGCGTGTGTGTGCATGCAGGTGCGTGTGTATGTGTGTGTGTGAGTGTGTACGCACGCGTGTGTATGTTTGTGTGTGGGTGTGTGGGTGTGCGTGTGTATGTGTGCACGCGCACACATGTGTACCTGTTTGTATATCCGTGCATGTGTGTGTGTGCGTGCAAGCGTGCATGTGTGTGTATGTTCATGCGCATGCATGTGCGTGTAAGTGTGGGCAAACGCGCACGCGCTTGTGAGTTCGGTTATGCGCGCACGTGTGTGTGTGTGTGTGCGCGTATGTGTGTGTGTGTGTGTGTGCACGTGTGTGTGTGTGTGTGCACGTGTGTGGTGTATGTGTGTACGAGAATGTGTGTGTGTAAGGGCGCGTACGCGCGTACGGGCGCGCTTGTGTGTTGGTGTGTGCGCACGTGTGTGTGTGTGTGAGAGCGCGCACGCTTGTGTTTGTCTGTATGTGCGCGTGTGCATGTGTGTGTGTGTGTGCAGACACGCGCGTGTGCGTGTTTGTGGGTGTGACCGCGTTCATGCGTGCGTCTCTGTGTGTGTGTGTGTGAGAGAGAGAGAGAGAGAGAGAGAGCGTGTGTGTGTGCGCACGCGTGTGTGTGTGGTTGCGTGTGTGTGTGTTTGTGTCTGTGTGTGTATGTGCACGCGCGCATGTGTGCCTATGTGCACACGCGTGTTTGTGTGTGTGTATGTGTGGGCGTGTGTGCGCGAGGGCACGCGCGCACATGTGTGTTTATGTGTGTGAGAGAGAGAGTGTGTGTGGGCACGCGCGCGTGTATATGTGTGTATGTTTGTGAGTGTGTGTGTGTGTGTGTGTGTGTGTACGCGTGTGTTTGTATATGTGCATGCACGTTTGTGTATGCGTGTGTGTGTGTATGTGCGTGTGTGTGGTGTATATGTGTGTATGTGCATGCAACCGTGTGTGTGTGTGAGCGTATGTGTGCACGCACGCGTACGTGCGTGCACGCACGTGTGCGTCTGTGCGCGCGCACATGTGTGTTTGTCTGTGTGTGTGCGTGTGTGTTTGTGTGTGTGTGTGTGAGAGAGATAGAGTGTGCGCACGCGTATGTGTGTGTGTGTGTGGGTGTGTGTTTCTGTGTGCACGCGAGTGCGTGTGTGCATGTATGTGTGCGCGTATGTGTGTGCGTGTGTGCGCGCGTATTTGTGCATGCGTGCCTGCGTGTGTGTGTGTGTGTGTATGTGTCTGCGCAAGTGTGTGTGTGTGTGTGTGTGTGTGTGAATGTGTGTGCGTGTGCGTGCGTGCCTGCATGTTTGTGTGTGCATGTGTGTGTGCGCACATGTGTGTGTGTGAGCGAGCACGCGCACACGCGCGCGCATGTGTCTCAGCGTGCAGGGGGGTGTACGTGCGCGTGTGTGTTTGTATTTGTGCGGCGTGCGTGAGTGTGTGCGTATGTGTGTGTGTGTGTCTGCGCAGGTGTGTGTGTGTGTGTGTGTGTGTGTGCACGTGTGTGTGTGTGTGAATGCGCGCATGCTTGTGTATGTGTTTGTGTGAGCGTGTACGAGCGCGCGCGCATGTGTTTGTGTGACCACACGCGACGTGTGTGTCTCTGTGTGTGTGTGTGTGTCAGTGTACGCGCGTGTGTTAGTGTGTGCGTGCGCGTGTGTTTGTGTGTGTGTGTGTGTCTCTGTTGTGCGCATGCGTGTGTGTGTGTGTGTGTCTGCGCAGGTGTGTGTGTGTGTGTATGTCTGTGTATCCGTGCGCGTGTGTTTGTGTGTGTCTGCGCACAGGTGAGTGTGTGTGTGTGTGCCTGCGTGTGTGTGCGTGTGCACATGTGTGCGTGGTTGTGGACGCGTGCGCGCATGTGTATGTGTGTGTGTGCGTCTGTGTGTCTGTATGTGTGTGTGTGTGTACGTGTGTATATGTGTGTGTGTGCACGTGTGTGTATGTTTGCACGCACACGCGAGTTTGTGTATGTGTGTGTGTGAGTGTATACACGCGCTTGTGTGTGTGTGTGCGTGTGTGTGTTTGTGTGTGTGTGTGTGTGTATGTGAGAGAGTGTGAGCACGTGTGCGTGTGTGCGTGTGTGCACGTGTGCAAACGTATGTGTGTGTGTGTGCGCATGTGTGCACGTGTGTGTGTGTGTGTGAGAGATGTCGCTACTGCGAAAATCGGCGTCGGCTATGACAGAAGAGTCGCCACCGTGCGTTATTTATCCCACTGGAGGGAAAGGAAACGTTCAGAGTAAACCTAACGCAAAGAGGGAAAGGAATGGTCATCTCAAGCAAATCCTGGATTCGGGAGTCGGTTACGCAAGGGGAAGGTATTAGCACCCCTCACGTCCGTCGTACTCGACGGGATCCACGCTTGTTTTCTATCTAGGGTATGTTATTCTATCTATTCTACATGTCTGGATTAAAAAGAAAAGAAAATGACTCGGAAAAGTATCGCACTTTATGCCTACGTATTCCCGTCTGGAACGAGAAATCAGAGTCAACGTAGTTCGCCTAACTACGGGTTAAGGGGGAAAGGTTGCTCGCCGAGATGTCGCATCTCGTGCCTACGTACTTTCATACGGCATGAAAGATCAGAGCAAACGTAGTTCGGGCTACGGAAGACACAAGTTTGTCTGACAGTTTTTTATCTCCTTCTGAAAAGGGTTTTCCTGATTAAAGGTACAAGAGGACAAAAACAGAGTTTGAATGTTTGTTTGAGTTTTTTTACGAAAAGAACTGTTTTTTAGGATGTTTTCCATCTCAGTCGCACTAGAGACTATGACCCAGGAGTGAACGTTTCGTATGTCACCCAAAGGGTACCACACTAACATCCAGATTACTGGAGAGAAACCCCCCACCAACCTTTTCCCAGATAGCTTAAGGCTCGTAACGCACGACTTCAATTAACCTTATTACTGTGTTTTTTAATTTATTTTGAGAGGAGGAGAGAGACACCCTAAAGCTATGGTTGAAAGGGGAATCTACCTACAGTTATCATGCATGGGTCAAAACCTAATGTCTGTCATAATTCCCTCTTGCACAGAGGAAATCAGAGATCCTAGGGGAAAACAGTAAAAGAAAACAAGCAATAAACAGTAAACAGTAAACAGTAAGAATGCATGCTATGCAACAGTACCGGCGAGGAAAGGGAGAAAACAACAGGCAAGAGAAGACGAGCTCCACCTCAAACCTAGAGGTAATCAACACAAGCAAACAGATAATACAGAGAAAACAACCCAAACAGCAGCAACAAACTCCTACAGCAGACAGCAACAGCAAGCTCTAAACAACACAGTTGAAAAAGACAGCAAAGTTGACAGCAAGACTTCATCTTCAAGCTAGCTTCTATCTTCAAAGCTTCATCAAACTTCATCTTCAAGTTTTAGCAAACACACTCCAAGCAGAGGAATAATCACTAAGATCAAGGTTGAAATGTTGAAAACTTAACGAAAACCAAAGGAAATCATCAAGTACCAACATTGAAATGGAAAGGTATCCTCAAAGTTCTACTCAACTATGGTCATACCACACATCCTTCCAAAGGAGAGATTTAGCTTCCCTAGGAGGACTTTACATCATTGGATAGAATAGAAGCACACAATGCATTCTATGTTTGATGAAACAAAACCAAAACTAGCTCTAATAGCTCTTCCTAAAACCCTAATTTCCTAAGCTCCTAAAACAACCCCTAAAGGAAAAGGAAACTTCAACTCCAAGCTCCAATATTCAATCCATAGTATCTATACCAAGTCCAGAAGACCTCTCAAAAAGGATTCCAAGCCAAGCAAGCTCCAAAGTCACCAACCAAGCCAAACAAGCAAAGGCACTCAAGAGAGAACAACACAAACACAAGCAACTTACAAAATTCAACAAAAATAGGGAACAAAGTTGTAAAATTCTAATTAAATTGCTAGGGGAACATACATGTTTGAACAACCTAGGGTTAAAATATTAAAGCCTAATTCCACTTCTAAGTCACCTAAATAATTTCTAGAATGAAAGGTATCAAGGTAATCCACAAGTTTGGGAAGACTCTAATCTCAACACCTAAAACAGAACCTAAAGTTGTTCTAAAATTTTAACAAAACTCCAAAAGGAACACGAATATCTACACTAAAACATACTAAAAAATCAGAGTCAAATTCATCACCAATTGAAAGAACAAAATTCTACAAAACAGATGACCAAATATGGAAAATTAAAAGAATTAACAAAATAAGAAAAATCAAATTAAATTGAAAAATGCATGAAAATGCATTTAATTAATTTCATAAAATCAAAAATTCTTTCAAGATCATAGAAATATTTTTAAAATAATTTTTTGATCAAGAATGAATTTAATATGATTTTTTGAATCAATAAAGCATTAAAAATAAACAAAAATGAATAAAAGAAAATAGAAACTCAGAATAAAACAAGAGCCATTGGATGAGTTGACAAGTCAAGCAATCCAAGCATCCACACGCTGCCAGCACATTAAGTGAAACGCCTGCGTTTTGAATTAAAAAATCCACTCCTCAGATTAAAACACAACCCTAGGATCTGGTGGAAAGTCTTTGGTCAGAGCATGATCTAATGGCTATGGACTCGTCTTCTCCAAAATTCAACCTGGCCTGAGTGAGATCAGAGACGGTGGTTCATGGTGGCCGGAGAAGACTCCGGTTGTCTTTTTCGGCAAAGGTCCAGATTCAGGCAACCAAAAATGACAATCTCTACGCCAATTCCACTCAGTTTTCAGCGTAGATTCCAAATCTCTCATCAAAATGATCTAACTCTCAATAGGTAAGCAAACACAAAGAAATATTCAGAGATGTCATCCAAATCAACTCTCACCAAATGCTAAATTAAGTACATAGAAATCCTCCTCATGTTGCACTGATCATCCTGATCTAAACAACTTGCTACAAAACCTCATGAATCAAGAGATTCAAGTCCAAACAGATCTGCTATGTCATCTTCAAACATCACCAATTGAATCCAAATCAAGCCTAAAACGATCTACACCTTGTCTAGATCCTAACCACAAGTTCAAAACTATCTAACTCATGTTAAATCATGTAGAATGTTGAGAGTTACTAACCTGCTCTAGATTTGTTGACAGAGGTACTTGTAGCTCGGTTCTTCCTTCCAAACTCTCCAGATAGCTTCAATAATCCAAGAGGAAATGAAAGCAACCTTCAATTTGGCTTGAATTAGCCTGAATCCCAAAACATGATTTGAAGTTGCAGCTCTGAAAATTTGCTTGCTCCTTCTGGTTTCAGCACGAAATGAGACTCAACCTTGCTCTGAATTCACTCTAAACAATATATAGAAACTTTCCATGGGCTTTTGCAATCCATCTGAGGCCCAAATCCGTGGTTCACATTTTCTGGTTTTTTGCATTCAAATTTCATACAAGTCATGCAATGTAAGCTTGTTGCTTGTTCCAGAAGGTTCTAACACCTTGCACATGGCATTTGGAGTGTAATTGAATGGAAAGAGTAGCTTGAATTGTATTGTGTAGTGATTTGGCAATGTAACTTACAAGTGAAGTAACAACATGGCAACTCCCAAAACTTGGTCTGACCTCAAAATTTTGTTAATGCCAAAGTGTTTAAAATGTGACTTCCAATTAGAAAATGTACTCACTGTCTTGGTTTTGGTCATCTAACACAAAATTGCATTTTCCCCTCCTTTACACATTTGAATTTTCTCCCTTTTTAAAACCAATTCAAACCAAGTCTTGCTATGAGCTTAATCAAATCATCACGACCTCTTGGCTAGCCTAAAAACCCCGTTTTGAACAACTTTCATGTTGAACAAAATTTCATTTGACAAGTGCAAGTTGGAGATTTTGGCCTATGATTGAAAATGACCTATAATCTCACTTTTCCAAAATACCCCTGACTTGTAAACCTTATAACTTGTGTTCTACAAATCAGATGGAAGACTTCTAGTATAATTTAGAAATCTAAGATCATGAGGAACAACTTCCATGTTGGCCAAAGGTTCAGGTGAAACCTCCTTCTAGGTCAAAAATAGCTTTGAAGTCATATGATTTTTACAGACAAATTTCAGTGGCATCTGAGGACTTGTAACTTGTCTGGGCCATAACTTGAGTTCTATAAATCTAATGGAGGACTTATAGTACTCAAATTAAAGATATTGAGATTATCTACAAGTTTCATGTTGGCCAAAGATCCATTTGAAACATTTATCTTGAATTATGTGGTCTTGAAGTTAGGCACTAAACATGGGATTTTACACTGAAACCCTAACTTAGCAACTTCCCACACTCTTGATTCTTCTTGATTTGATCTTGGCACAACACCACAAATGTCTTATCACATCATTTCATGAACTCCATAACCTAAAAGTAGGCCTTGATACTCTTCAATTGTCCAGTTGACCTAGAATTAATCCAGATGAAACCCGAATTGCTTGCATCTCAACTGTGGCTCTTGCATTTGACACAATGACTTGACCAAACTCTCCCATGGCCCTCTAGGCATCCTATGAGATTCATACACATCCTCTTCTCACATTCAAAAACTCACAACCCTCTGATGGTCTTCAGTTGATCCTCAAGTTAGGAGAAGATTCACACTCAAACATCTAAACCCTTAGGCACTCAAACCACCTTCTGATGACTTTGCCAACTTCTCAATCTTGAATGAGACCTCTGGCTAGGCTCCTCTTGAGAATAATCACACTTGATCCCCTGCTATATGAATGATACCATGATATGCAAATGATATAACTATGCAAATGACAATGCAATGAAACATAAACCAGGTAAGACAAGGTTGGGCAAATTTTGGGGTGCAACAAGAGAGACAGAGAGAGTGCGCGCGCACGTGTTTATGTGTGCACGTTCTTGCATGTGTGTGTGAGTGTGCACACGCGTGTGTATGTGTGTGTGTATGCACGTGCTTGTGTGTGTGTGTGTGTGCGTATGTGCGTGCACGTGTGTGTTTGTATGCGCGCATGTGTGTGTGTTTATGTGTGTGTTTGTGTGTGTGTGTGTGTGTGTGTATGTGAGTGAGTGTGAGCACGCGTGTTTGTGTGTGCGCGTGTACGCACGTGTGTGTGTGTGTGTGTTTGAGTGAGTGAGAGAGAGAGAGTGTGTGTGCGCACACGTGTGTGTGTTTGCACGCTCGTGTGTGTCTTTGTATGTATGTGTGTGCACGCACGCGCACGCGTGTGTGTGTGACGAAGCGCGCGCACGCATGTGTTTGTGTGTGTGTGTGTACGTGTGAGTGTGTGGGTGCGTGCGTGCGTACGTGCGTGCTTGCGTACGTGAGTGTGTGTGTGTGTGTTCTTGTGTTTGCACACGCGTGTGTGGTTGTGCGTGTGTGTGTGTGTGTGGGTGTGTGTGTGCGCGTGTGTGTGCATGTATGTGTGTGAGTGGGTGTGGGTGTGTGTAGGTGTGTGCGCACGCGTGTGTATGTGTGTGTACGTGTGTGTGTTTGCGAGTGAGTGTGTGTCCGTGCAAGCGTGCATGTGTGTGTGTGTGTATATGGGTGCGCATGCGTGTGTGTGTAAGTGCGTGCGCACGCGCGCGCATATAAGTTTGGGTGTGCGCGCACGTGTGTGTGTGTGTGCGCGTATGTGTGTGTGTGTTTGCACGTGTGTGTGTGTGCGTGCGTGCGTGTATGTCTGTGCGTGTACACTCACACGGGGCTGCTTATGTGTTTGTGTGTGCGCACGTGAGCGTGTGCGTGCGAGCGCGCTTGTTGGTTTGAGTGTGCGCGCGCACTTATGTTTGTGAGAACGCACGCGCGTACGCGTGTTTGTGTATGTGTTTGCGCGCGTACATTCTTTCGGGCGTCCGTGTGTGTGTGTGTGTGTGTGAGTGTGTGTGTATGTGTGTGAGAGAGAGAGGCGTGTACGTATGTGTGTGTGTGTGTGTGCTTGCGTGTGTGTGTGTGTATGTGTGTTTGCGTGTGTGTATGTGCACGCGTGTTTGTGTGTGTGTGTGAGAGAGAGAGCACATGCGTGCATGTGTGTGCGTGTGTGTGATTGAGAGTGTGTGTGCACAGACGTGTTTGTGTGTGTGTGCGTGTGAGAGTGTGTGTGTGTGTGTGTCTGCGTGCGTGTGTGTGCACGCGCGTTTGTGTATACGTTTGTGAGTGTGTCTCTATCCGTGTGTGTGTGTGTGTGTGTGTGCGTGTGTGTGTATGTGCGTGCATGCGTGTGTATGTGTTAGCGCAAACGCGCACGCATGTTCGTGCGTGTGTGTGTATGTGCGTGCATGCGTGTGTATGTGTTAGCGCAAACGCACACGCATGTCCGTGCGTGTGCGTGCGCACGTGTGTGTGTGTGTCTGTGTGTGTGTGTTTGTGTGTGTGTGAGAGAGAGAGATAGAGAGAGAGACAGTATGAGTACGCGTGGGTGTGTGTGTGTGTGTGTGTGTGTGTGTGTGTGTGTGTGCATGCACGTGTTTGTATGCACGCGAGTGCGTGTGTGCATGTGTGTGTGCGTATGTGTGTGTGTGTGTGTGTGTGCATGTGTGTGTGTGCGTGCGTGCCTGCATGTGTGTGTATGTGTTTGCGCAAGTGTGTGTGTCTGTGTAGGTGTGTGCGCGTGAGTGCGTGCCTGCGTGTTTGTGTGTGCGTATGTGTGTGTGCACATGTGTGTGTGTGTGCATGCGTGCGTGTGTGATTGTGTGCGTGTATGCGCGCACGGGCTCGCTTATGTGTTTGTGTGTGTGTGTGTGTTTGTGCGTGCGCACATGCGTGTGTGTCTGTGTGTGTGTGTGCGAGCGTGTGTGCCTGTTTGTGGGTGTGTGCGCGTGCATGGGTGCGTGCGTGCGTTTGTGTGTGTGTGTGTGTGAGAGAGAGAGTGTGCACACGCGTGTGTGTATGTGCTTGCGTATGTGTGAGTGTGTCCATGTATGTATGTACACACACGTGTGCGTGTGCACGTGCATGTGTCTGTGTGTGTGATCGCACGTGCGCGCATGTGTTTGTGTGTGTGTGTGAGAGAAAGTGTATGCGCAGGCATGTGTGTGTATGTGCTTGTGAGTGTATGTGTGTGTGTATGCACGCGTGTTTGTGTATGCGTGTGTGTGTGTGTGTGTGCGTGTGTCTGTGTGTTTGTGCGCGCGCGTGTGTATGTGTACGTGCGTGCACGCGCGCGCATGTGTGTGTCTGTGTGCAAGCGCGCGCGCGTGTTCATGTGTGTGTGCGCATTTGTGTGCGTGTGTGTCGATGTGTTTGTGTGTGTGCATGCGTGTGCGTGCGAGCGGCGTGCGTTAATGCATGTGTGCGCGTGTACATGTGGGTGTGTATGCGTGCACGCTCGCGTGTGTGTGTATGTGCGTGCAAGCACACGTT
The DNA here is from genome assembly GCA_963859935.3 of Lathyrus sativus. Classification (NCBI taxonomy): domain Eukaryota; kingdom Viridiplantae; phylum Streptophyta; class Magnoliopsida; order Fabales; family Fabaceae; genus Lathyrus; species Lathyrus sativus. The sequence goes on along the minus strand of OZ012739.1, from coordinate 402,945,813 downwards.
TGTCTGTGTGTGTGTGTATCAGTGTGTGCGCGCGTGTGTTTTTGTGTGTGTGTGTCTAAGTATGCACGCACGTGTGTGTGTGTGTGTGTGTGTGTGTATGTCTTTGTGCAGGTGTTTGTGTGTATGTGACGGCTCGCGCGTGCGTCCATGCTTGCCTGCATGTGTGTGTGTGAGCGTGTGTGCGGCGTGCCTGATTGCGTGACTGCGGTGCGTGTGTGTGTGTGTGTTTGCGCAGGTGTGTGTGTGTGTGTGTATGCATGCATGCGTGTGTGTATTTGTGTGAGCGCGCACGAGAGCTTGGGCGTGTGCGTGTGTGTGCGTGCAAGCGCGCCGTGTGCGTGTGTGCGTGCGCGCACAATTATGTGTGTATATCACAGTGTACGCGCGTGTGAGTGTGTGTGTGTATTTGTGTTTGTGTGTGCGCGTGTTTGTTTGTGTTTGTGTGTACGTGTTGCACGCACGCGTGTGTGTGTATATCTGCACAGGTATGTGTGTGTGTCTGTGTGTGTGCGCGCGCGTGTGTTTGTGTGTGTGTCTGCGCAGGTGTGTGTGCCTGCGTGCGTGCGTGAGGACGTGCCTGCGTGCGTGCGCACGTGCGTGTGTGAGTGCGTGTGTGTATGTGTGTGTGTGTGCACGCACGCGCGTGTTTGTTTGTGGCTGCGTATGTATGTTCGTGTGTGTGCACGCGCGTTTGTGTATGCATGTGTGTGTATGTGTGTGTGTGTGTGTGTGTGTGTGTGTGTGTGTATTTATGTGTATGTGTGTATGTGTTTGCGCATGCGTGCGTGCGTGCGTTCGAACATGAGTGCGTGTGTGTATGTGTGTTTACGTTTGCGCACGCGTGTGTGTATATGCGGGCACGCGCGCGCGTATGTTTTGTGTATACGCACGTGCGTGTGTGTGTGTGAGAGTGTGTATGCGCACGCGTGTGTATGTGTTTGTGTGTGTGGGTGTGCGCGTGCATGTGCTTGTGTGTGTACGTGTATGCATGTGTGTGTCCGTGCGAGCATGCATGTGTGTGTATGTGCGTGCGCATGCGTGTGTGTGTAAGCGCGTTAGCAGGCGCGCACGTGTGCGTTTGGATGTGCGCGCACGTGTGTGTTTGTGTGTGTTTGTATGTGTGTGTGTGTGTGTGTGTGTGTGTGTTTGCACGTGTGTGTGTGTGTATGTGTGCGTTCGTACGTGTGTGCATGTGTGCGTGCGTGCGTGCATGTGTCGGCGCGTACACGCGCACGGGCGTGCTTATGTATTTGTGTGTACGCACGTGAGTGCGTGTCTGCGAGCGTGTGCGTGTGTTTTCATTTACGCGCACGTGTGTATGTGTGTGTGCATGCATGCACGCGCGTGTGCGTGTTTGTGTGTTTGCGCGTTCATACGTGCGTATGTGCGTCTGTGTGTGTGCGTGTGTGTATGTATGTGTGTGTGAGAGAGAGAGAGAGAGTGCGCATGGGCGTGTGTGTGTGCTTACGTGTGTGTGTGTGTGTCTGTGTGTGTATATGCACCAGCGTGTACTTATGCACGCGCGTGTGTGTGTGTGTTTGTGTGAGAGCACGCGCGCGCATGTGTGTGTGTGTGTGAGAGAGAGAGTATGTGCGCACGGACGAGTTTGTGTGTGTGTGTGCGTGTGAGTGTGTGTGGGTGTGTGGGTGTATGTGCACGCGCGTTTTTGTATGCGTTTGTGTGGGTGTGTGTCTGTGTGTCTGTGTGTCTGTGTGTCTGTGTGTCTGTGTGTGTGTGTGTGTTGTGCAAGCATGCGTGTGTATGTGTGAGCGCACGCACGCGCGCATGTTCGTTTGTGTGTGCGTATGTGTGCGTGCACATGTGTGTGTTCGCGAGCGTGCGTGTGTGTGTGCGTGGGCGTGTGCGGGTGCGTGTGTGTGTGTGTGTGTGTTTGTTTGTGTGTGTGTGAGTGAGAGAGAGTGTCCGTACGCGCATGCGTGTGTGTTTGTGTGTTTGTCTGTATGTGCATACACGTGTTTGTGTATGCACGTGCGTGTGTGCTTGTGTGTGTGTGTGTGTGTGTGTTCGTGTGTGTGTGTGCATGCGTGTGTATGTGTGTGTGTGTGTGCGCGCGTATGTGCCTGCATGTGTGTGTGTATGTGTCTGCGCAAGTGTGTGTGTGTGTATGTGTTTGTGCGTGAGTGTGTGCTTGCGTGTTTGTGTATGCGTGTGTGTGTGCGTGCTTGCGTGTGTACATGTGTGCGTGCTTGTGTGTGTGTTTGTATGCGCGCTCGGGCGCACTTGTGTGTTTGTGTGTGCGCACGTGTGTGTGTATGCGCGAGCGCGTGTTCCTGTTAGTGGGTGTATGCACGTGCATGGGTGCGTGTGTGCGTGTGAGTGTGTGTGTGTGTGTGTGTGTGTGTGTGTGAGAGAGAGAGAGAGAGAGTGAGCACGCGTGTGTGTGTGCTTGCGTGTGTGTGTGTGTATGCGCGTGTACATGTCCACGCACGTGTGTGTGTGTGCATACGTGTGTGTGTATGTGCGAGTGTGTGTGTGTGTGTCCGCACGCGCGCACATTTTTTTGTGTGTGTATGAGAGAGAGTGTTTGCGCACACGCGCGCGTGTATGTGTGTAGGTGTGTGTGAGTGTGTGTGTGTGTGTGTCTGAACGCGCGTTTGTGTATGCGTGTGTGTGTGTGTGTGTGTGAGTGTGTGTGCGTGTGTATGTGTATGAGCACGCACGCGTGGGCGTATATGTGTGAGCACGGGCGCGCGTGTTCGCGTGTGTGTGTGTGTGTGCACGTGTGCGCGCGTGTGTGTATGTGTGTGTGTGTGTGCGCACGCTATGTGTGTGTGTGTGTGTGTGTGTGCGCGCGAGCGGTGTGAGTTAGTGCATATGTGCGTGCGTGTGGATGTGTATGCGTGTACACGCGTGTGTGTGTGCGCGCATGCGTGTGTCTGTGTGTGTGTGTGTCTGCGCAGGTGTGTGTGTGTGCGCGCTTGTGTGTTTGTGTGTGTATGTGTCTACACAGGTGTGTGTGTGTGTGTGTGTATGTGTGGGCGCGTGCCTGCGTTCCTGCATGTGTGTGTGAGCGTGTGCCTGTGCGCGTGTGTTTGTGCGTGCGGCGTGCGTGAGTGCGTGTGTGCCTGCGTGTGTTTGTGTGTGTTTGCGCAGGTGTGTGTGTGTGTGTGCACGCACGCATGTGAGTGTTTGTGTGAGCATGCACGAGCGCATGCGCGCCCGTGTGTGTGTGTGCGCGCGTGTGTTTGTGCGTTTGCGCACGCCCGCCGTGTGTGCGTGTGTGTGTGTGTGTGTGCGTGTGTGTGTGTGTGTGTGCGTGTGTGTGTGTGTGCGTGTAAGCCCGTCGTGTGTGTGTGTGTGTGTGTGTGTGTGCGTGCGCGCGTACGTGTGTGTGTATCACTGTGTACGTGCGTGTGTGCGTACACGTGTGTTTGTATGTGTGTGCGCGTGTGTGTTTGTATGTGTGTGTGTCTGTGTCGCATGCACGCATATGTGTGTATCTACGCAGGTGTGTGTCTGTGTCTGTGTGTGCGCGCGTGTTTGTGTGTGTGTCTGCGCAGGTGTGTGTGTCTGCGCTTGGGTGCGTGCGTGCCTGCTTGTGTATATGTGTGTGTGTGTGTATGCGCGCACGTGTGTGCGGGTGTGAGCGCACACGCGCGCGTGCTTGTGTATGGTAGTCTGTGTGTCTGTGTGTGTGTGCGTGCTTGCGTGTGTATGTGTGTGTGTGTGCGCACGCGTGTGTATGTTTGCATGCACGCGCATGTTTGTGTGTGTGTGTGTATGTGTGCACGTGCTTGCATGTGTGTGTGTGTGAGTCTGCGCACGCGTGTGTGTGTATGTGTATCACTGTGTACCCGCGTGTGTGCTAGCGCGTGTGTTTGTGTGTGTGTGTGTGAGCGCGTGTGTTTGTGTGTTTGTGTGTCTATGTTGCGCGCAAGCGTGTGTGTGTGTGTGTGTATCTGCGCAGGTGTGTGTGCGTCTGTGTGCGCGTGCGCGTGTGTTTGTATGTGTATGCGGGTGTGAGAGCACACACGCGTGCGTGTGTATGTGTGTCTGTGTGCGTGCGTGCGTGCGTGTGTATGTGTGTGTGTATGTGCGCACGCGTGTGTATGTTTGTATGCACGCACGTGTTTGTGTGTGTGTATGTGCGCACGTGCTTGCATGTGTGTGTGTGTGTGAGTGTGCGCACGTGTGTATGTGTCTGCACACACTTGTGTGTATGTGTTTGTGTGTGTGTGTATGTGAGAGAGTGTGAGCACGTGTGTGTGTGCACGTCTGGAAACGTGTGTGTGCGCGTGTGTGCACGTGTTTGTGTGTGTGTTTGTGTATGTGTGTGTGTGTGTGTGAGAGAGAGAGAGAGAGAGAGAGAGCGCACACGTGTGTATGTGTGTTTGCGCGCTCGTGTGTCTGTCTGACTGTGTGTGCGCGCGCACGTGTTTGTGTGTGCGTGTCCGTTCATACGTGTGTGTGTGTGGGTGTGCGCGCGTGCATGCCTGTATATGTGTGCGCGTACGTGCGCACGGGCGTGTTTGTGTGTTTGTGTGTGCACGCGCGAGTGTGTGTGAGCGGGCGCGCGTGTTTGTTTGCGTGTGCACGCGCATGTTTATGTGTGTGTGCGCGTTCATGCGTGCGTGCGTGCATCTGTGTGTGTGCTTGTGTGTGTGAGTGTGTTTGTGTGTACGTGTGAGAGAGAGAGTGTGCACACACGTGTGTGTGCTTGCGTGTGTGTGTGTGTCCGTGTGTGTATGTGCACTTGCGTGTGTTTGTGCACGTACGTGTGTGTGCGTGCGTGTATGCACGAGAGCACACGCGCGCATGTATGTATTTGTGTGTGTGTGTGTGAGAGAGAGAGTGTGTACGCACTGACGTGTTTGTGTGTGTGTGTGCGTGTGAGTATGTGTGTGTGTGCATGTGTGTATGTGTATGCACGCGCGTTTGTCTATGCGTTTGTGTGTGTGTGTGTGTGTGTGTGCGTGTGCGTGTGCGTGTTTGTGCGCGCACGCGTACGCGCGTGTACGTGTGTGTGTGCGTATGTGTGCGCGCACGTGTGTGTGTGTGTGTGTGTGTGTGCGGGCAAGGCGTGTGTGCATGCGCACGTGTGTGTGTGTGTGTGTGTTTGTGTGTGTGTTTGTGTTTGTGTGTGTGTGTGTGTGTGTGTGAGAGAGAGAGAGAGAGAAAGAGTGTGTGTGTGTGTGTATGTGTATGGGCGCACGTGTTTGTGTGCATACAAGTGTGTGTACGCATGTGTGTGTGCGCGTGTGCATGTTTGTGTGCCTTCGTGTGTGCGCGTGTGTGTGTGTATGTGTGTGCGCGTGAGCGCGTGCCTGTGTGTTTGTGTGTGCATGTGTGTGTGTGCACGTGTGTACGTGTGTGCGTGTGTGCGTGTGCATTTGTATGCGCGTACGCGCTCAGGCACGCTTGTGCGTTTGTGTGTGTATGTTTGTGTGTGCGCATGTGTGTGTGTGCGCGCGAGTGCGTGTGCCTGTTTAAGGGTGTGTGCGCGTGCATGGGTGCGTGTGTGCGTGTGTGTTTGTGTGTGTTTGTGTATGTGTGTGTATGTGTGTGAGAGAGAGAGAGAGAGAGTGTGTGTGTGTGTGCGCACGCGTGTGTGTGTGTGTGTTCGTGCGTGTAGGTGCATACACGTGCGCGTACACGCGTGTTTGTGTGTGTGTGCGTGCAAGTTTGTGTGTGTGTGAAAGAGAGTGCATGAGCACGCGCGCGCGCGTGTGTGTATGTGCGTGTGAGTGTGTGTGTGTGTGTGTGTGCACGCACGTTTGTGTATGCGTGTGTATGTGTGTGCGTGTGTCTGTGCGTGTGTATTTGTCTGTGCGCGCACGTCTGTGTGTGTGTATGAGCACACGCGCGCGTGTGCGCTTGTATGCGCGCATGTGTGTATGTGTGTGTGTGTGTGCGTATGAGTGTGTGTGCGAGCGGCGTGCGTTAGTGCAAAGTGCGTGCATGCGTGCGCGTGTGGATGTCTATGCGCGCAGGCGCGTGTGTGTGTTTGAATGCGTGCACGCGTGTGTCTGTTTGTGTGTGGGTGTCTGTGTGTGTGCGCGTGTGTTTGTGTGTGTGCGTCTAAGTGCGCACGCACCCGCGCGCGCTTCTGTGTGTGTGTGTATGTGTGGGCGCGTGCGTGCGTGCCTACGTGCCTGCATGTGCGTGTGTGAGCATGCGTGCGTGCGCGCGTGTTTGTGTGTGTGCGGCGTGCGTGAGTGAGTGCGTGTGTGTGTGTGTGTTTGTGCAGGTGTGTGTGTGTGTGTATGCACGTGCGTGTGTGTGTTTGTGTGAGCGTGCACGAGCGCATACGTGTGTGTGTGTATGTATGTGTGTGTGCGCACGCGCGTCGTGTTTGTGTGTGTGGGGGGGTGTATCACAGTGTACGCGCGTGTAATTTGTGTGTGTGTGCGCGTGTGTATTTGTGTGTGTGTGTGTTTGTGTTGCGCGCACGCGTGTGTATGTGTATCTGCGAAGGTGTGTGTGTCCGTGTGCGCGCGCGCGTGTTTGGTTGTGTGTGTGTGTGTCTGTGCAGGTGTGTGTGTGTGTGCGCGTGTGTGTGTATGTACGTGTGTGTGTGTGTGTTTGTGTGAGCGTACACGAGCGCATGCGTGTGTATGTGTGTATGTGTGTGTGTGTATCATTGTGTACGCGCGTGTAATTTGTGTGTGTGTGCGCGTGTGTGTTTGTGTGTGTGTGTGTGTCTGTATTGCACGCACGCATGTGTATGTGTATCTGCGAAGGTGTGTGTGTGTGTGTGTCAGTGTGTGTGTGCGCGTGTGTTTGGTTGTGTGTGTGCGTGTGTGTGTGTGTGCAGGTGGGTGCGTGCGTGCCTGCCTGCCTGCTTGCGTGTGTGTGCCTGTGCGCACGTGTGTGCGGGTGTAAGCGCAAACGCGCGCACGGGTGTGTTTGTGTGTCTTTGTGTGTGTGTGTGTGTGTGTGTGTGTGTGCGCGTGTGTATGTGTATGTGTGTGTGTCTGCACGCGTGTGTATGTTTGCACGCACGCGCGTGTTTGTGTGTTTGTGTGTGTATATGTGCGCACGTGCTTGCGTGCGTGTGTGTGTGAGTGTGCGCACGCGTGTGTTTGTGTATGTGTGTGTGTGTCTGTGAGCGTGTGTACGCACACGTGTGTGTGTGCGCGCACACTTGTGTGTATTTGTGTGAGTGTTTGTGTGTGTGTGAGTGTATGTGAGAGAGTGTTAGCACGTGTGTGTGTGCATGTGTGCACGTGTACAAACGTGTGTGTGCGCGTGTGCGCACGTGTGTGTGTGTGTGTGTGTGTGTGAGAGAGAGAGAGAGAGAGAGTGTGTGTATGCGCACACGTGTGTGTGTTTGCGTGCTCGTGTGTGTCTGTGTGTGTATGTGTGTGCGCGCACGCTTGTGCGTATGTGTGGGAGTGCATGCGCGCACACATGTGTTTGTGTTTGTGTTTGTACGTGTGTGTGTGTGTGTGTGTGTGTGCGTATGTGAGTGCGTGTGTGTATGTGTGTTTGTGTTTGCGCATGAGAGTGTGTTTTTGGGCGTACGTGCGTGTGTGTGTGTGTGAGAGAGAGAGTGTGTGCGCACACGTGTGTATATATGTGTGTGTGAGGGAGCGTGCGCGTGTGTATGTGTCTGTGCACGCACGCGCGTGTGTATGTTTATTTGTGTGTGCTTGTTCATGCGCGTGAGTGTGGATCCTTGTGTGTGTGTGTGTGAGAGAGAGAGAGAGAGAGAGAGAATATGCGCACGCACGCGCGTGTGTGTGTATCTGTGTGCGTATGTGCACGTGTGTGTGTTTGTTTGTGTGTGGGTGTGTGTGTGTGAGAGCACGCGTGCGCATATGTTTGTGTATGTGAGAGTGTGTGTGAACGGACGTGTTTGTGTGTGTGTGTGTGTGCATGCACTTTTGTATATGCATTTGTGTGTGTGTGTGTGTGTGCGTGTGTGTGTGCGCGTGTGCGTGTGCGTGAGTGTGTATGTGCGCGGATGCGTGTGTATGTGTGAGCGCGCATGTTCATGTGTGTGTATGTGTGCGCGCACGTGTGTGTGTGTGTATGTGTGTGTGCGTGTGTGTGTGTATGTGCGTGCGCACGTGTGTATGTGTGTGTGTGTATGTGTGTGTGTGTGTGTTTGTATGTGTGTGCGTGTGAGAGAGAGAGAGTGTGAGCACGCGAGCGAGCGCGCGCGCGCGTGTGTGTGTGCGTGTGTGTATGTTTGTGTATGCGCGCACGTGATTGTGTGCATGCGAGTGCCTGTGTGCATGTGTGTGTGTGCGTGTGTGTGTTTGTGTGTGCGTGTGTGGGTTCCTGCGTGTGTGTGTGTGTGTGTCTGCGGAAGTGTGTGTGTGTGTCTATGTGTGTGCGCATGAGTGCGTGCTTGCGTGTTTGTGTGTGCGTGTGTGTGTGCGCACATGTGTGTGTCCGAGCAAGTGAAAAAGCGTGCGCGCGTGTGTTAGTGTGCGTGCGAGCGTGAGCACGCACTCGTGTGTGTGTGAACGTGCATGTGTGTGTGTATGTGCATGCACAGGTGTGTTTGCGTGTGTGTGTGTGTGCACGCGCGCATGCGTGTGTGTGTTTGTGTGTGTGTGCACGAGCGCGCGCGCCCCGTGTGTGTGTGTGTGTGTGTGTGTGTGCGTGCACGCGTGTGTGTCTTTGTACGCGCGTGTCTAAGTGTGTGCGTGCGTGTGTTTGTGTGGGTGTGCACGCGTGTGTTTGTGTGTGTGAATTTGTGTTGTGCACATGCGTGTGTGTGTGTGTGTGTCTGCGCAGGTGTGTGTGTGTGTGTTCGCGTGGGTGCATGCGTGCCTGCGTATGTGAGTGTTTGTGCGGGTGCGTGCTTGCATGTTTATGTGTGTCTGTGTGTGTGTCAGTGTATATGCGTTTGTGTGTGTGTGTGTGTGCTTGCGTGTGTGTGTGCGCGGGTGTGCGCATGTGCTTGCGTGTGTGTGTGCACGCGCTTGTGTGTGTGTGTGTGCGTGTGTTCGCTCACATGTGTGCGCGCATGCGTGTGTGTTTGTGCATGCCCGCACGTGTGTGTGTGTGTCTGTTTGTGTGCGCGCACGTGTGTGTATCACTGTTTACTCGTGTGGGTGTTC